>JH431728.1:122024-176382 GCA_000239455.1 Strigamia maritima | reverse complement strand
AAAATTTATTATCACATGAAATAAATGGTTACAACAACAAAAAATCAGTTGCAGAAACAAGTAACAACAAGTGGCATAATTTGTTCCCATTGCCCATCTATTACAAAAAAAAAAATATTTTTTAAATATATTTTTTTTTCTCATTTCGAATTCTTTCAAACTTCAAACAACATAACAAGACACCTCAATATAATTTAAATATGTGACCTGTCTACAAATTTCTTTTTGATTTACTACAACTTATAAATGTGCAACCCAACCAAAATAACCTCTATAAAAAATGAAAAAATGAAAAGAAAAATCTCTATTTCCTTTCCCCCACTATGTAGGGTATAATAATTCAAAAAGTATACCTATAACACATCTAAAATAAAACACAAATCTAATTTATTCCAATGACACCATTTGCACTTTATTTCTGCATCTACAATACTCCCATATGGAATTCAACACTTTTAACAACATCATTCCAAAATAACTTATTTTTAATTGGACTATAAAACAACAATTTTTAATGACGTATTATCTTTTTTTATCCTCCCTAAGGTTTTCCATACTTTTTGCATTAGTCATAATTGTAGCTGCATGCTGTGGTCAACAAGTCAACAACAAGTGGACAGATTTAAAGGTAAGATTAGCAATTAGTCTGAACTGACATGTATCTCCCTCATTTTTTTCAACCAGATAAAGCTTGTTAAGATTTGCTTTGTAGCATGGAGCCCTATCTGTCCTTCTTAACTCTGTCCATGTTTCTTCATTCACTTGGCACCACCATAAATCCTTAGCAAAAACTTCTGGTTTATGTCGGCAAAGGCCTACAAGTTAGGCTTATGTGAAAGGGCACCATTTGCACAAAAAACGAGGTCTCATAGTCATCTTAATTAGATCTCCAATTTTTTTGTCCAATACATTTCCACTCCCATATCACTACAGCATGTGGGGTGTTTTTTATGGTGGGTGAATGTGAAATTGTGGGTGAAATTGGGATGGAGTTGTAGGTGTCAGGCTTGCCAAGTTGGCACAAAAGAAGAAAGAAATCATAAGATCATTTGAGCGAAAGCATATATCTTGTTGGTTGTTGAATTATAAATGGGCACAATACTAATTTTACTAAACAAAGGAGTTTAGTTTTCATAAAAACATTGCAGATAGAAAAAGTATTTTCAATTGGATTTGAAATCACTTATGATGTCCTAGATATATGCAAAGTGCAATTTTGTCTGAAGTAAGAAAAAAGGTTCAGCTCTTAAAAATTATAGATTTTTTTGCTGTTATTCAGTTATGGTAAATAAATTTATCTTTGCTTTTAAAGAAAAAAAAATTTTATGCTGCTGATCATTATAGTGCATAAACAATTTGCTAATGCAGCCTTAACTGTGAGAAAGGTTGAGCACCACTGCAGTATAAGTATCTTATCCAACTTCCCTTGATATAAATGTATGCAAAGGATATTTTATTGAAAAGTGAATCTTCCTCCTGTCTTTATTAGTTTGGACTGTGGTTTCTGGACAGAAACCAAAGCCGAAACATCAAACATCAAACCTTAAAGCCTTTGTCAATAAAGTAAATAAAGAAAATAATCCTCTTTACTATTAATGCCATTAAACTAATTTAAAACTAGACAAACTTAAAAGCTTCAGTATCAATACACAATGCTTGAATCTAATCTTTTATGAAAAGAAAGACTCAAAAATAAAAGTTTGTTGACATGCTTTTTATTTATATAAATAGAAACTGGCGTTTCGTCATATACAGATTGTTTTTATTATTTTCAGTAGAAAGAAGATGAGGAATTTTTTTATTAATATTTTTTTTTAATAATAACGACTTTGTTCTTTAATGACATTTCGTTTTATTGCATGACAAATAGGTTTCCGCCATATTACAAATTATAGCAAACCTGGACAATGATAGTACGGTTTAAGCCAAGTCAGATTTATTGATTTCTTTCTTTCTTCCTTCCTTCCTTAGTCTCTTGTGATGCTAGATTTAAATTCGAATGGAGCCTGTCAAATGCAACTCGTAAATTACAGCCGTGATGACAGGAAGATGTCGACTTGTGCGTAGCTCGGAGTGAATTTTGATTCATTATACACAATATCCTCTGTAATAAGCTTAAAGTGGTTTTTAAACCAAAAATGGAAATGGCCAATACAGATTGAGTTAATTTCTCGCTTTCAACACTTCTCAATGTAACGTTTCAAACTTGTTCACTCAATTTACACCATCATCGCTTTCACACACAAACACGCTATAAATCCCATGTATATTGGCTGTTTCCGGTATCTCAACTCCTTCTCAGGTTCAATACAAGGGTTGATAAAGAGGTTATTAATAGCATGGATGCTATCTAACTGTACATCACCTAAATTACCTTAATTTACACGATTTCAAGGGTACGTGGTTTCTTTCTCTGCAACATCTTGTAAAACGTTGTAATTCTTTTCTTTTTTTGATGGTTAGTAACTTGACCCAACGCACTTACTCAAGAACCGGATTATATCTGTAAACATTTGTTTGCAGTGTTATTTTCTGTTCCGTCTCATTTCTAACTTCCGGTTTCTCAATAGATGGGTCATCTTATCATTATGTGTAATTAATAGAAATTAAAATGTAAAAATGAACCGAGTTGTTTTTTGTTTAGGTGAAATTAAAAGAAGAATTTTGTTGGGATAGATACATTTCAAAAGCATGACTTTCTTTCGGCGGCTAAGTAAAGCAATAGGCCCCATTGCGTAGAAGTTAAAGAACTTTTGACGGGACAAAGTTCTCCTGATAGGCGAAATTCCCAGGCAGATGAAAGCCTCCCCTTTGGCATCTGTATTTAACCTTAGTGGCGGAATCAGGCCTCATAAACTTGTGTGCAGTGCATATCTACTAAACTATAACATGGAAATGAAATTTTTTTTTTTTGTACTTTTATTCTTCTTTTTGTCTCTAGAATTTAATTTTAAAAAGAGTAATCATTTATTGAAGGTCTATTTCGACTTATAGGGAAGTGATGTTATGAGGCAACGTTGACTTGTTCCTAAAACTCATTTGATATTATAACATAAACATATAAACAAATTGTAGTAACATCTTCGCAATGAGGACGTCATTTGATATCACATTTCCTGTGCATAAGGATGAAGTGAAAACATGAATGTTATAGGATTACCATACTTCATTAGTTGTATTTTTATATATCTGTGGTCGAGAATTGAAGAGTGGAGGGTTTTGACCAGAGGTCTGTGATCATCATCTATATTTAAATCAGAGAAGAGAGAATTGTGTGGGCTTGTTGGCCAAACCAGATGGTAGATATTTTGAAATAACCACACGACTAACAAACCTCATTCAACGCTCGTATTCTTTGCTGAAGGTTATTTAAAAGTTTGTTGATACCTTTTTTAAAATCTCAGTAAAAGTTTATAGTCTGAGTGCTAGTACACTTTCTCACATCATTGAAATTCTGCTAAATAAATGTTAACAGAATGATGTAATTGTGGTGTTAACGTACTTTTCAAAAACAATCACATAAATTCAAGTCATTCGTCGCTAGGGTTAATGGGCACCTGCCAAAAGAGCCGAAATCAAAAGGGTGTCAGGTTGGGGTGGAGCGCCAATTTAATTTCTGTGGGGACAAGGGGAAACATTTTCTTATTTTTCTGTACTTGCTTTAGGAAAAAGAGAAAATATACCTACGTTTATGCAGGGTTAAGTATAAGTGAAACAACTATGCTTAGACTGAAGCAAATTTATTAGTTAATTTATTAATTTATTAATAATGATAAAAGTACAAAAGTTTAATAGCCATTTAACACTTCTTGAGATTAGGAAGCAATAAAAGTGACAAACGCAATTACACTTTAAATGTATTTATGATTAATTTTGGTTTTCATTTTTATTGACTACTAGGAGAGTGATAAACAACAATCTAAAGAAGGAACACTACAGTGTAGATAATTGAATTAGTTAACAGCTGGCAAAAATATAACTTATTAGGTTAGGAAGTGTTTTAACTAATTTAGTTTACATGGCAACAAAAAAAACCATCTTAGCTTACTTGAAAATTGATGTATAAAGATAATTATAATGGATGTGGATGTGTAATAAAGTGGAACAAGAAACATCTAAAAGAAGCAATTTGTAAGTGGAAATACAAGTTGTGAAACAGTTTGAGCAGCTGACTGAATTCAATCTTTCTACTGAATACACCAAATGTCATGTTCACTTAGGCGAGGCATCACTTATGTTGCAAAGTAGTGAGAAATTCAACCGCTGCAAGAAATCTTATATTCTCAAGAAAAGCTCTCCTTTTTCATTTTTCTTCAAATGAACACGGAAATTCAAAACTATATGACTGATAGAGAAAACAACAAAGTTTTTCTCACCACCTCATGTTACTCTTTTTTATCACAAAAAAAATTCTTTACATATGTCATTTTTTTAGAGTTTGAATTAATGTGCAGAGCAGTTTGTATCCTGTCAAAACTTTGTTTAACTAACCCCCTTCAATCCTTTCACTCCCTGTTTTTATTCCTGCCAACAAATTTTAAATTAAAAGTTGAGAGTTTATTAACATAAATGACAGATTTTGGTTGATTAAAGAAGTAATTTTCATTCAGGTTATTTCATAGGCAATTTATCTTTGTGAAGAAAAAAAAATCATTGATGAAAAAAGGGGAAGTAAAAACAGTAAGGTGCTTATGAGCATGCTCAAAAGATGTTCTTTTATTAGGCTACAAAGATTTACTCTTGAGATTGAGCCAGGCAGCTGCAAAACTTTCAACTGCTTTTGCACATAACCATTGGATAAACATGACACTGTCAACATGCTGCCTGCTGAACTGATGATTGAAAAGCAAAGCATACTCAGTAGGCCTTCATACTTATTTAAAAAATATTTTTAATAGTTTAGTCATATTATCTTTTTCAATCACTTCATTGCTACAGATAATATGATGCTGTGTGCATAGGTAGTTTGCACAGTACAGTAACTTTATTACTGATAGCTAATGAAATTTTATTTTTGTTTTTCGTACTTTGGGTTTTTTTTTTTTTTTTTAAATTTAAAGTTTGAGTGTGATTTATGTAGGAGAAAGTGATTTTCAAAGCTATTTTTCGTCCCATAAATAATGGTTTTAGCACTCAAGTAATATTAAATGGATTTTATTGTCAAGTCATAGGAGAATTATGAAAACAGGCAGATTATTTGCACAACATTCTTGCCATTTTCAGACAATATTATTGTATAGAAAAATAAAACGGTGAAAACTTTTTTATTTTTTATTTTTAAATGGAAATTGGCGTAAAATGATGAGACTCTATTCCCATTTTATCCCACTTCTGGTTTTTTGGAGGTTTGCTGGCGAGGAAGTTTAAGGCCTATCTCCATACGCATGACAAAATTGTTTGTGTATTCGAGTGAGCAAGAAGGAAGAGGCTTTAGTCCAGGCTGTCTAGATAGTAGTGAGGTGAAGAAAATCGCTTGCAATCTTGCATTTTTTTTCGCTTTTTTTCTTTCTTTTGTCGTGTGTGGATTGTATATAAGAAAATTCGATATATAGAAAAATATATAAATTTATATATATATATATATATATATATATATATATATACAGAATACACATAAATTATATACACAATACACATTATAGCACATATATATAATATATATAGCTGAATCAATTAAACTGTACAATGAGGTAATTACTATTTACAATTTTAAAATTTTTAATTTTTTTAAAGTATTCAAAAAACATCTTGTGTTTGGTGGGGATGTATAGTGGAAGAATGATGTTCAGTGTTCCATGTTCTTCATTTTAATCCATTCGATCCACGACTTAAGATTCAGATTTAAGTAAGACCTTCGGTTGTTGTGAAATTAGATTTCCACATGCAACTTTAAACGATAGGGCTTTGTAGAATAGATGCCATGATGAATCTTATTATGAATAAAAATTTTATTGTGTTTGTGTACACGTCCAAATCGTAAAAAGGAAACTACTACTTTCAAAAATACATATTTTAGTAGATCTAGATTAGTATGTAGTGTATATGGGATATATTCGAATGTATAAAAAGGATGTAAAAGCAACTAATTTTCCACTGCAATTCGAGAATCTAGTTTGGAAGCTTTTGATCAATAATAAGATGAATTGTATCTGCAAAAGACGGAGTACATGACCGTTTACAAAGGAATAATGTATAGTGCCATCTGGTGGTCAGAAACTCGGGTAAATCAAGATTGAAGCTATCTTTCCTCCTTTCATCTATGTATAATATCAATTTCAACCTTTGAACACCCAACATGGTGGACATTTAAATAGGATTTTATTTTTATTTTGTAACATCAAAAATGTATAACTTTATTTTCTTATAATATGGACGTCAATGCAGAGTAACCCAGTCCAAAAATTGTTTTTGAAACCGTAAGATTGATTATACTTTCACACTTCAAGTGGAAAAATTCTACTTAACTGTAAAACTAACAGGAAATAAAGAGAAAAACAAACTAACATCAACTTTAACACACTTCAAACTACATGTACCTTTCATAGAATAAATAAAAAAGAAAGCACAAAGGTAAATACCATTAATAATATAAAAAAGCCGTCTGCAGACTTGATCAATTGAATGTTGAGTCTAACTCATAAAGCCATACTCATAAAATAGCTGTCTCATATGTGGTGTAACTCAGTTTTCTAGCAATGAATGGAGAGGGGAGTAATAATAGCCTTAATAATTCTTCGCTAACTGCACTCTAGTTAGTGCATCATGAACTGCAGCTCTTATGAAATTCAGAGTCAATAAGGGGGGATTAGGGGTTAATTAAAATAAGCGTCACATAAATATCACAGTGTCAGATTTGTTGTGTAGGAGGATACCAACAAGGAAAGGAAAAAAATTGTTGCTGAATAATTTTTCTTGAGGATGACTCATTCAGGTGAACAGATAAAGGGACCTTTGACATAGGCCAAGGATGCCTTGAGCTTGAGGCAAGGAGTGGTTTACGATAATTTCTAACAGGATTATATATCATATTTTTATTTTTAGGATAAAGCTTCATTAACTATGTTATTTATATTTTTTCAAATAGAAATAGGAAAAAATGGTTGGAATTTGAAAGCAAGCACTTGTTAGGTTAGTTATAGATGTGATGAAATCAAGGTCAGGATTATTTTTAGAGGATAGAATAAACAGTAAATAACCAAGTGATTAAGGTGTAACTGACATTGTCAGATTAGGTAATGTTTATTTCCTAGTCTAGTGGCTTTCAGTTTGTCTTAAGCATGTGATTATCCATACAGACACATTTTGTAATCGTAAATTGTAAGCAATTTGGGACTTATTTTTATCCATGGTTAAATTAAATTTGATAAGAATCTCTAGACTTAAAGATCTGTCAGTAGAAATTTTATGTATTTTTCATAGGAAATAACATGAAGTAAAAATGTAAAAATTTGAATGCATAATTGTTTTTGTAATTGTGCCTGTAAGAGATTGTGGAGTCTCCTGGTGGCAAGAATTTATCATCATTCTTGCCAAAAATTGGTTTCTACTTTCTCATGATTTTTATCAAAAAGATTTGAAAAATTTATAAATTTGTTGTTTTTATTTATTTATTTCTATGAAACATTTCATTTTATTTGTTGGTGAAGCACAGGGAAGCTCTAAGGGCAAAAGATAAACAAAGTTTAAAATGACCACAGGTTGCCTTGCTATGACCACTTTACCAAGATTATTAAAATTTCTGATGCATTTTATTTCCCTAAACAAACAAGTTCATGTTTTTCTAATCCGTATAAAAGGAAAGTTATCGTGCATACCTTAAAGAGCAAAAAAAAAAAAAAAGAAAAAAAAAAATCAAAATTTGTTTTTAAAGAAAAGTAACTATATAAATTAAACATACAATAAAAGTTACAATTAGATTGGAGTACAAATTCTGATTCAACACGTGTCATTACTCGCATGCAAACGATTTGCAATTGCTCCTCAAGGCCTACGCCCTACCTCTATTATAAAGGAAATGAACTGGCACCAAGTTGAAAATAATATCGTGTCAGAAAAATTAAATTATCAACTCTTGTCTACTGCAGATAAATTGACTTATTTTAATTAGAGAAACGCGAGAGGGGAAAACAATATTTAATAATAAATAAGTGGAGATGAGTTTCGTTCCCTCATGTGCTGTAATTACACAATTACAACATGCACGTGAAATTTCAGGTCATTATATTGCAGGAAATAAAGGGGTAATTAAATCTCCAAATTGCTACATTAAAAAGTAATTTTAAAAAAATAAAAGATTAAGCGATATTATGATAATTTTTGATTTTTTTTGTTTTTTGATGGGGTGTTGCGGTTGATTTATTAATCATACGTCATCTTTACTTGTAGTCTGCATAAACAAAAAAGAAAAGGATGCAAACATTTGCTCGTGTAGTTGGAAACTTGCCCGTAAAGTTGTTGAAACTGCTTGGGCGTAGCCTATTCGAAACTTGTGTCAAGTGGATTTGTGTCTTATCTTCAAAAATATGATGCAAGATAACACAATTTTATAAATTGATACTTTGACATGTAACTGCCATTCGTAAATGTCATCATAAACCTGCATAATCATAAAAAGTCTAAGACTTTGCCAAATTTTTATGAAGATTTTGTTACAATTGGCTTTTGAGTGGTTTTGGCATCAAAAACCACAAAAATAAACAGACATTTTAGCTGAGGAACTCAATTGAGGGGTTCCAAGTTGAAATTGTTGCAAAAAGAGGCATAATTTTAGTGATCAATCGGATACTCTATGTGTTTACGTAGTTAATTGTGGGTCCATTGAAACAAGAACTTGTTTTTTAGGGTCTAATTTGGCCCATTAAAGTGACATGTCCTACCTTATTTTAAAAGTTTTGCTCTACAAAATTCTTAATAGTATAGTTTAAAGTCAGAAATCTCTTACGACATCAATTTTCAACTTGTTTTTTGCATGTGACTCATCAACCTGGCCCTAATCTCCAGACATCAGAGCATAATAACGCGTCAATCTCTCACTAGAGGCCACTTAGATCAAGGCTGCGTCCCAAGTATTAGAATAGAGGGCTTAAAATGAGTTTCATAAGAGTTTATTATCTACAGCAATTTTATTAATCTTTTTTTCAAAAAAATCTGCATGACAAAAAAATTTGCATAATAACATCTTTTCAGAACCTCCAAACAGGTTGGGATTACGTTTTTTTGTTTTAGTTTTAACCTATGAATAATTTGTATTTTTTTAAAAAAAAAGATTTAGTATCACATTATATTATACATAATATAGGATATTGATAAAAAATTAAATTTTTGAGAATTTATAATTTTATTTACGTCTAGGAGAAGAAAGGCAGATTCATTGGCACCTGGAGCACATGGTCAACATGGTCTGAATGTTCCAGAACCTGTGGAGGTGGGGTTTCGGTGCAGACCAGAGAGTGTAGAGCGCGGCCTTTGATTCATAAGTAAGAGGAAGTTGAATTTATGGATGAATCTTTTGTAGTGTGACTTATGATCCAATTTTTATTTTTATTTTATTTATTTCTTTCTTTAGAAGTCAATTGTTCAAAACAAATTTATACGCGAAGAATCGGCTCAGACTTCGACATTTATCTTCAAACAAGACGCACAATAGGTGTGTCGGGGTTTATATCAGACATCAATTGTGCAATTCTAAGGTGAGTAAATGTAAGATCTAAATGGATAGCAGAATTCATTTTACCAGTAGTACGGTATTGTAAATTTATCGGATTTTTTTGTAAATTTGGATTTCTATCCAAGATAAGAGGATTATTATTATTTTTTATATATATATTTATTTTCACTGATGTTATACATTGATGTAGCAGTATATTACGGTTATTATTTTTATTTATTAGTGTATTTTTTGCTGTCGGTGGTCTAAAACTAATAATTTCTATATTACAAAATAATAATATGGGGCACACAAAAATCGTGAAATGCTTTTATAATTTTCAATAAACAGCTCCGTATATTGACAAAATATATAAACAAAAATTTAATCTGAACTTTTAGTTGACTTTATCTCAGATTTACAGCGAAATTTGAAAACATTCCTAGTAATTAATAAAATAATGAAGCATAAATTTGCTATTTAATGAATCTTATAGTCAATTCACATCTCTATAATTCAAATACAAAATGTCAATGAACCATAACATGGCGCAGCAACGCCCACTACGAGCTAAAAAGAGAAATTCGAGATAATAATCATGTTTATTCGACATTTTTAAAACTCAGATTTAAAACACATTTGCTTTTAGAGTTTTAGTTGAGAGGAAACAAAAGTTTGGAGCCTGGAATATCCATTGTCGAGACTGATGCTTTTGGAAGATTAAAGCCTTTGCAAAATGTTCTTGTTTTGACCCATTCATGTGCAGAGGGAGCTTTTCTCTTGGTACCTTAAAATAGGGACTCGGTCATGGAACACTTGTATTTTATGAACATATGAAATGACGTCTCTATCATGTTTTGCTTGAGCAGAAACTCGGAAAGAGATTGGACTTTGGCTAAAATAAATTTTGTTTTATGTTCCAACTCTAATGCCTGACTTGAATTGATAAAACTTTGGCTTTTCATACGCCTAATTACCAGGAAATTGGTTTTGAAACTTAAATGAGGAGGTTTTTTTTTAACATTTAACTGGTTTATTTTCCTCTGGATCTTTTGTAAAGTTGGATTTGACGTGGATATGTGCTCCGCATTTAAAGCTATGATGGAATGAGGTAGAACAAAAGTGAAAAACATATTTCTGCTCACTTTGACTTTCCTCTGCAGTTTGAGGGCGGAAATTGCTTTAAAACACCTCTTTGAACTTCTGGTTATGAGAATCTTTTTGTAAATTGCATTAAATTCAGCTTTAATTGTATAGTTATGAAAGTAAACCTCATTTATACCAATTACGGTAGAATCTTACCATCTGCAGTTTTATTTTACTATGTAAAAAAAATTAATAATAAAAAATATAAATTAGTAATTTAAGGGAACTGGAACTGATCCTTTTTGTACAGGCACGCGTGGAATCAGATTTCCTCGCCACCTACTACATTTGAAAATGGTATTAAATGTGTGTAACTAATGATTAAATGGACATGAAAAAATCTGCAGTAATCCGAGGTCTACATTTAATTTTTTTTTTAATTAATTTTTTTTTTACGATTTGTGTTTCCATCTCTTTGAGATGTTGCTTGCGCCATATCGTATTCCAAACCTATTGAATTAAAATTACCATTGCTTTAAGACTTATTGTATTTTTTACAACTCCAACTCGAGATTTCTCATAAACGTAGCAGCACGAAATCGCTGTAGCATCACATCTAACTGGAGGCAGTTTGCTCCACTCTTGCAAATATACCAATAGTCGTGTTCTGCTCTTCGTTTTCTCAGTTACATTATGAAGCAATATAAAAGACCCAGACTTGTACACAATACTCTAATATTAATTCCACATCTAAACCAACGCTTTAGTCAGTAATTTTACTCGAAAGGATTTTTTTTAAAAATATTTTTTGTTAGAATTTATGTTAATTTTAATTTTTTTCAGGGATGTCCTGGTAAAATTCCATCGGATTTTCGAAAAGAACAGTGCGCTGCTTTCAATCAGGACAAACTATACAAATGGGAACCATTTTACGAATGTAAAAATAAAAAAAAAAGTTAATTAAAGCAATGACTCGTTAGTTTAATCGATGAATTGTAATTTGCAGCCACCAATCCATGTGCCCTTAACTGTAGGGCTATTGGCTACCGCTTTTACGCCACATTATCTCAGCAGGTGGTTGATGGCACTCCTTGTGATCACAACGGTTCAACTAACAGGATCTGTGTGGGTGGAATTTGTAAGGTAAGAAATGTTCCTGCATTCTGATTCTCAACTGAAAATCTGGTCTCTGTCCAAAAAATCAAAAAATTTTGTTTACATCTTTTGTGGGAAGTGATTCAGAAACAAAACGTTTTGTTTTCGGTAGTAGAGTTACTGGCACACACCCCCTTTTCCTTAGCTTAAATAAAAACAATCGGCACGCATGAGTAATGACTTGACATGAAACTCACGTACTGGGGAAGGATTTTTTGAGTTAACTTACTTGTTAGTTGCCCGCTTGCTTATTTACACTGTGGGCTATAATTGACTCGCTATAAAAAGTCAAATCACCATTCAATGCTCATTCTTTATTCTCAACACTTGTTTAAGTGCATTAGATACCAAATTAAAACGTCATTACATGTTTTGACAAGCGTATCAATTAACTACTTTTTTCGGCCTCAAAGTAAAAGATTTTTTAATTTTAAGAAAATGATTGATTTTTTTTTGGTTGAATCTTTGTTATAACGAAAACTGTTATAACGAATTTTATGGAAAAAAATTTTTTTTGTATTAAATTCACGTGTATAGCGAAAATGCTGACTTTTGTACATCGTTATATCGAGTTTAGACTATAAAAATTTAGAAAGTGAGAAATTTAAATGCGAAAGTATTTTTAGTTAACCTGGATTCAAATCTTCCATTGGATTTTTCTCTTATAAAATGGCGTGAAAATGCAATAACAAGAGCAAAAAGACAATAAAAAGCAAGAAAAATGGGAAACGTTCCAAATTTGCCATATATTTTTAATAAATATCCGTAAGACGTGAACAACATGGCTAATTGTAGTCATTAAACTAAAAGGCGTTTCATTCTGTATTTAAATAAAAATAATAAAAAAAAATAAAGATAAACCGAAAAAAAAAAATAGGTATTATTCAAATTAAAAGCACAATCTTGTGCGCATTTGTGATTAAACAATAAATCTTTTCTCTAATTCGAGATAAGAGATAATGCCCACCTCGTAGTCCCAGTCCACCTGAATGCCAATACCATCTTTAAATTTGATGCCTAGCATTGAATTTATATCAGCAGGAAAGAGGCCTAGCAGCGAAAGATTATCAAGACTCGTGTCTATTCTATAGCCCCATAAATTTGACTGAATTGTTCCAATAAAAAATATTTCAAGATAAAGAGTGTGAAAGATCACTGTAGAATCTCGATGTAGCCTCGAACCACGTTTCGCAGACTAAATTGAAAACTCGTTATTTATTTTTTTCTTCTCTCTTCGTATTCCGCCATTAAAAAAATGTTAAGAAAAAAATAAGTTCCGCCCTATACATTCCGTTAAGAGACCGCGGTCTAACATCAGAAGTAACATGTCATTGTAATTCGAGGTGTGGAATTGATCCAAATATTTTTTTTGGGGGTTACATAATTTTTTTTCATGATGTCATAATTTACATTATTATCTATTGATCATATGAGATCAGCAATTTTTACTTTTTAAAATAATTTCTTAATTTTTTTTCTTTTACTTTATTCAGTTCAAGGTTGAGATTGTGCATAACCATTGTACATGGATGAAATATTAGTAAGGCCTTACAGCTATGTGCACTGTTTCACATTGTAAATCAAAATCAATTTTTTTTTATTCAGTTAATTTATCACCTAAATTCATTTAGTAAATAATTAAGCCGTACATCTAAATTAGGAATAACCTTACGGGTGTGAATTAAATAAATTCTTGTTCTAGTTCCTATTTCGGTGGTTAATCAGAAAAGGTGGGTTTGACTTTTTTTTTTCTAAAAAAAAATTTTTTTTTGGCCTTGCAATGTCGAGTTTTTAATTGACATTTTGCGCGGTAGACATGCAAAGCTAATTAGAGGTGTAAAAAAATTATGGCTTACAAGTTAGTGAATAAGAAAGACGCATGGGCAATAAATCATTGAAATTCGTCATCTTTTGTGTAAATATAATGGAGGAAAATGAGTCAAAGTAAAATGACAACAATAAATGCAAATAACTCTAAATTATCATGTATTTAAGGTCATTTACAAGTGGGAGTGTAAGTAATTTATTAAAATTTATTAAAGTCAGTCCAAAAATATGGAGGTTTGCTGTAATTTATTGATATTAATCTAAATAAATCAATACTTCATTGATTTTTTTTTATCTGAGTCAAATCATATTTGACAAGTGTGATGTCACAATCGGATTAAAATGACAAAAATTTTTATATATTTTTTTAATAAAATGACATCATGCAAAAAATATTGATAAAATCAAAAATAATCTGAAAATATTTTTATATTTAATGGCTGATGCCAGTAAAAAAATATACATTTTTTCTTTTTTTAGTTGTAGCCATTACGTGTATTAACAAAAAAAAATTGAATCAAACTCATGTTCACTGCATTACATGTGGAATATTACGTGGGCGTGCATATTTAATTTGTTCAAGATAATCACATATTTCCTAACTGCTCATATTTATATGCGAGTTCCATGACAATGAAGTCACATGACCACACACACACATACACACAGCAGCGCACTCCACGTTCACTAGGCAAACCAATATCAGAGGTTTAAAGGCAACTAAGTTGAAAAGCAGACCTCTGCCTCTCTGGCTTCGTGCCAGGTTTGGTGAAGGATGCAACGTTATGGATTTTCCCTCTTAGTTCTCCTGCTTGTGTACACACTGGTAAGAAAAACATTTTCCAACTGTTGTTATTGTATTAGAAAAGCATAACATGCAATTAAGACAGACTTCAACGTATTATTTTTCCTGGGTGTTTATTTTTTAAAACATAAATATAAAAAGTAACTTTTAGACTTTAATCCTGAACACTAACTCCTTTGACGCCACTCGTAACAAAATGTTGTTAGGTGACTTGTTTACGCAAACATTTATGGGGTTATAGTTCACAAATAACTCCCAATATCTTTTTTTTTCATTTTAAAAAAATGATTTAAATTTTCTTGTTTGAAACTTAAGAAATAAAATATAAAAGAATATTCAAATGAGGTGAATGTGATTGACACTTTAATTTCAGGCGACAAATTCAGCTTTTTAATGTAATTTTTTTTTTTTTTTTTTTTTTTATATTTTTATATTAAAAATTCTTTTGAAGTTCAGAGTTAATTCGACAATAAATTTTGTAAAAATGAATTATTTTTGGATTTTTAAATTCTGAAACGAAATCTCTGTCTGAGATTTGCTTTGATCACATTATCCTCACTTGACCGAAAAGCGAAAATATTTTAATTAGCGTTTAAAGCAAAACTATAAGCTTTTGTATTTGACGAAGCATCTGTCAAAACTTATGTAATGTTTTAAAAATAGGTGAAAGGATTGACTCAGATATACTTAATGCATTCTTGGCAAAAGACTTGAAACAGGAAAAGATCTATTTGTTTACTATTTGACCCCAACCGCCTACAACGAGTAAAGAAATGCGTAGAAAGAGAAGCTTTAATGCACCTGCAACTAAACACACAGTTGCTGGCTTTAAAAACACTTGTATAGGAATTTCATTTTTACTTTTTAAATAACGCATGGATTAATTAGCTGTAAAACACAACACTTGTAATCTTTTAAAACTGATAGTTGAGCTCGGTGCCATTGGAATGAAATATTTTTTCCATTTCTTTTATTTGAGGACACTGTTGACTTTTTAAATATTATATTTGTTCTGAATTTTTATTTCCTATCTTATGGTTCACAGACAAATAAATTGAGTGGTTAAATGAATGTAACCTGTGTTTTTTTTTTGGTTTGTTTTTTTTTCTTCGAAATTTCAATGATAAACAAACAAGATAATTTTTTTAATTGAAAATAAAAAATATCAAAAGTGGTCTGATGTCTGATCTAATTTATTTAATTATAATTATTTACTTACAAATAAAGTGGTGTTTTTTGTTATTATAGTTAGATAAATGTTTTGCTAGTCTGTAACCAGTAAATGTTAAACTTTTTATCATTTTTATTAGCAAAAGAAAGAAGAAAAAAAAACACTTTGTGTAAAACATTCTATTCATTGAACTAGTCCAATAACCAATAAAAATACAATTTTTCATTTTTTTTCTTCTTCTTCATGTCAGAACAAAATTAAGTGACCTTGTTTTATAATGTAACCTTTTTCTTCTCTTCTCGTTAACATAATTAGCTTTTGCTGGATTAAACTAATCCTATTAAGTTATCAAGAGTCCAAAATAATAATAAAAAAATTGTAATTATAATTAGATTTCCCCTTAAACTTGATCTCAAGATTCTCAAGTTTAATCCTGTTCAGTTTTTTCAGTCTTTGGAATTTATTTCACATATTGTAAAGTCTGATTTGATGGTTCAATAACTTTAATTTTTTAATAAGTGCATCATTAATCATGAAATTCATTTTAATTTATTCACAGACCATTGGCTGTGATGGCTTGATTGGCTCGGACAAAGTGTTGGATCACTGTGGAGCGTGTGGAGGAGACAACAGCACGTGCAGGATAGTATCGGGGCTATTTACACGGCCGCAATTATCTTCTGGGTACAATCTCATCACGTCAATACCACAGGGAGCGTGTAACATCAATATCACGGAATTAAAACCAACAAAAAATTATCTTGGTAAAAATTTAAGAAAATAAATGAATGGTTTTAATTTATATTTATTACTAAATTTGCACACGGAATTTGGGATGGGAAACATGATCGTTTTGGTAGCCATATTTGTACAACAAATGTTAGCTGAGTTAAGTTATGCAAAAGACATTTGGAAACATTTAAAACATGTGAAAGCGGTGGCTATAGTTGTCAGGCAACATTAGTTGGTCCATTTAGTGGGTTTATTCGAATTTTATTTGACAGAAGTTTGTAATTTCCTTAAATTTTAGTTTTCTAATCCATAATACAATTAGTTAATTTATTTAATAAATCAGATAATTATCGGAGTTCTTTTATGATACAAATTTCAATTACGATAGTAATTAGATATTCATTACATTGCAGATAGCAATAAAATAATTGAAATTCAAGTAGATATTTAGTTTTTTTTAAATGTTTACTTAAATTTTGTATTTAGTGTTGTTTTAAAAAGAATTATGGATATGAGATGAGAGTTGAATAATAATTTTATACTTAATTTTAAGAAAAAAAGTGAGGTTAAGTTAGGATAAACCACTTTATCCCATTATTTTTGTTTTAATACACTTGTGCGACAAGTTTTCTTGTGTTTTTCGCATAAATCTAATTTTAGGTACTCCTAAAGAATAATCAATTTGTCAGTTCAATTTCTTTTTTTGACTTCACTTTGCTCTTAATGCCACGCTGCCGCAATTAAAGAAATGGAAGTCTGAAGTTGAAAGAAAATTGAACTTTAATGTAACTTTAATTAAAGCTTAGAGACATTGCTTCTGACTTGTAGCTCTTCGCCATGCTGGAGGTGACTACATCATTAATGGAAATTGGAATCTAAACTGGCCAGGTGATTACTCAGCAGCTGGTACCATCTTTACCTATCAGAGAGATGACGACAGCACTAACCCAGTTGAATACATAATTGCTAAAGGGCCAACTTTACAACCACTTGAAATTATGGTGAGATATTTAGACTACTAAACTCGTGTATAGCTTGTAGATTAAAATATACAAACTCCTTAACAAAAATTATTTGACCCACAGAAAATAAACAAATGGAAATAACAAAATTCCGAGAAATTTTCTGTTTATTTCTAAAAAATAATTTAAAAAAAAAATTCAAATTAAATTTCAACATTTATATGCCGTCGTCCCCCATTAATCATCATCCTATGGAGAGAGACATAAAATAAATTGAATTTTACGATTTTCTTGTATTGAAAGTTGAGATATCCATTCGTGGGATCAGAACAATAATCCATTTTATCCATTTTATTTAAAACCTTAAATTACTTTTCCAATATTTTAAATTGCTCGTGCTTCGCTTTCATGTTTTCCCTTCTAAAGTATCTAAACATAGCACAAAACTGGATGGAGATAACGGTATTATTGTTGATACATACATAATAATGATTGGAGCATATTTTAAGCAAAGGTTTATGGTTTTGAACTTATTAAGTTTTCCGTATCAAATAACCTGGTGAAATTCACTGAGGCCATGTGAAACAGATTTTTCAAATTCTCAAGGTCCTATATAAATATTCACAGGCCTGACTCCAAAGACCTACGAGATTTGCTTGATACAGTTAAGTGTTTCCTTAATATTTTTTTTATCCTTTAAGGCCCCAGAAAGGGTGGCTAAAGCCCAAAAAAGTGGTAACCCATTGCCCTTTGCATGTAACTCAATGCTTAAATGATGTCCTGGTTGGAAAAAGCTCTTGTTTTTGACTTTTTTTCGCTTGTTACACTTACAGATGATTTACAAACAGCTTAATACTGGAATTAAGTACCAATACACACTGCCATTGCGAACTGCTCAGTCAGATGTGGGGAAACCACTCAATGATGTCGTCGATAGGCAATTAAACGCGATGACACCTCTAAGTGATACTCCTACACAATACAGTACTCATTACGATGAATCAAAACCACCAAGAAGAGGTAAAGTGGGGAGAAATAAACCGAGAAGACATTATAAATGGCAGATCAGTGGGTTTAACGAATGTTCTAAGACTTGTGCTGGGGGTAAGTGATAAATTTTGAGTGGTTGGTTTTTTTCTTTTAAATGGAATTAAAAACATTTTTTTTCTTCTTTTAATGTCTTTTAGGAACTCAAAGTACAGTACTTGTATGTGTCAAGGAGAGCAGTGGGGTGAAAGTAGCTGATATTTATTGTAAAAATATTCCAAAAACACATATTAGGACAATTACCTGTAATACGAAACCATGTCCACCGAAGTAAGTTGAATCAGTTATTCAACATCCGGTTATAACATTTGTTTTGTTCATCTTTTATATTTTTTTAATTTTTTGTTTTTTTAATTTGAATTAGTTGGGTGTCAAGTGCATGGAGTCAATGCAGTGCCTCTTGTGGCAAGGGCGTTCAGCATCGGGATTTCACATGTAAACAACAAATTTCACCTAATGTGCAAGTGTCAGTGGCCGAAGATTCTTGTCCTCCTATAGTTAACGAAGTGAAGACACAAGTATGTCAAGTAATGACATGCACAACATGGAGGGTTGGTAGATGGAGTCAGGTAATTTATCATTTAATTTTAAAGCATAAAAAGAGTAACTTGTAAAAAAAGTTTTTATTAATATGAAAGCAGCTCAGTGCCACTAGGGTATTGTCATGCTGAGTTGAACATTTCTCAACTGTCAACACATTCTTTTATGATTTTTTTTTTTGGTTGTAGAGTGAGTCTCGTTCAATCTACATTATAAATTAGGTGTGAATCCTCGTAAGAAAATTTAGTTTTTTTATTCGGTTATAGATTTGACACGGAAGTAATTAAATATTAAAGCTGTGTTGTGCTGATGAAAACATTGAGTGTTTAAGGGATTGTTTCACTGTTGTTATTATTTGCTGGCAAATCATAACTGCTGACAGATGACAGAGGAAAAAGGAAATGTTGCACCAAACCTGACAATTTCACATAAAACACTGCATTCTTATTATTTGCAAGGTTGAAGGTGCAAACTAATCCTCTTCCGAGACTCTTCGCACGTATAAATTTATGTATTCACATTTTTAATCGAGTCGGTCTCGTTTCATGTGTTTTAAATGTGTGAATATTTATGCGTGACATGTTACTAAACATGTCTAGTCTATCTCTTCTAAATGAGAGGTGACGAAGTATGGTGTAAAAATTGAGATGTATAAAATAACTAAGGCTAAGGCTAATTAAATTATTTATTGTTATTTTTTATTTTGATTTTAAAGAATTAGGTTAGAGATTAATTTTAAACGTAAGGGAATTATAATCTGCTTAAGCTTACAAAACGAATTTGTCGATGTTGCATCTAACATTTTTTAATGCTTTGTCTGGAGATTTAAGAAATGGAATTTATAAATTCAAAAAAAAAAAATTTAAAAAAAAGTTTTAACAAAAGATTATTAAAGTGTAATACTATTTAGAAATAAAATTATTTTTTAGTGTTCTACAACTTGTGGTAAAGGTATCCGCAACAGACAGGTGCACTGTGTGAGTAGAGATGAAACTAATCTATCCTATAACGACTGCGCCCCACAAGATAAGCCAACTACTGAAGAAATATGCGACTTGGGTTCATGTTCTATCACTTGGTTTACGACTGAATGGTCATCTCATCAAGTAAGAAAGTTTTTTTTTTTTTAAAAAAAAAATTTCTATAAAAATCGATTTATGTTTTTATTTAGTGCAAGGACACTTGCAGTTCTGGAATACAAAGTAGAAAAGTATTTTGCCCGTTATCGGATGCAACAAATTGTGATGTTCGAACGAGGCCTGAAACTACTAAACCATGCCCTAAGCACGATGAATTGAAATGCCCGGGTAAATGGTTTGTCGGTCCTTGGAGTCCAGTAAGAACACTTATTGCCTTATGAATTATAAACAGTGTCAAACAAAAATATGTTCGCATTTTATTCTCCAGTGCTCCGTGTCGTGTGGCAAAGGGGTCGAGTCAAGGGACATAGTTTGCATGATGTATGTACGAGGTCAATATCGACCTGTATTAGACTTTCAATGCGGTGAAAGTGAAAAGCCAAACGGTCAACAAGTTTGCCAGAAGCAAGAGTGCGGCTCGGAATGGTACTTTACTGAATGGACTCTTGTGAGTAACAAAAACATGAAAAACTAAATAAAATTTAATTTTTTTTTTTTTTTTTTTTAAGTTGTTCTGCATCTTGTGGTTCCGGGACCCAAACTCGAGAAATTCGTTGTCTAAGCGAAACCCAAAAAGCTAGTACTAATTGTTTGCAAGAATCCAGGTCAAATACACATCAGGGATGCAACAAACATGACTGCCATCATGATTCGAGTCAGAAAGGTAAAACTTTTTTTATGAAAATATAATTAAATTTTTAATTAACATTTTTTAATTATCATTAGATTCTGGCTGTCTGGATAAATTCCGAAACTGCCATTTAGTAGCTCAGTCTCGTCTTTGCAGTTACAACTATTATCGTGATGCTTGTTGCCAATCTTGTTCACGGTTCACTCATTAATGTGCTTCAAGTAGAAGAGCAGCCAACTTAAAAAAAAAAATACCTATTACAAATAATTTAATCAGAATCGTTTAATTTGCCATATATTTCTTTATTTATATAAAACAAATTATTCATTGAAGTAGTTCGAATTTTTAAATTTTAATTATTTTAATAATTTTAAATAACTGGAGTATACGTGCGGCCTGAAACTAGGGAAGTTTTTCGTATCCATATTATAATAATTTAGATTTATGTATATAGTACTTTTTAAGCTGCATAGACCAACTACAAATTGCATACATTCTAGTAAATTTACAATAATTTTTTTAAAAACAACATTATATTATCGTATTTAAGAAAAGCAAATGTAAATATGTTTTCAAGTTTTGTATTTTATGTTTTATTATTACTGTGAAAATCATCTTTTTTAATTTATACAACGCATTTTTATCATAACTAAAATGCACTCACTATTTAATAAACCAGAATAATATGACGGGTAGAGTGGAATTTTTAGGGAGTTGGCAAATAATCAATGCTGATTAAATCTTTCAAGTTTCTGCGGTTTTGTTGATTTTGTACTTCGAAATTAAAAATCGGCCATAAACCATCGCAATCAGCCCACACACATCGATTGTCTTTAGTTGCTGACAGTTTGCTCGCATCTTCTTCAGAAACAGCGTTCCTAGGGGGCATGTTGACTGATTTCTTAGCAGCTGTTGATGTCTGGAGTTCGTTTTTTGACGTTTTCGGTCTTGAATTGAGAATTCCTCTGACCTTAGGCACGGGACCTGTGGGTCGTTCAATGGCGCTTGTAGATTGAGGCCGTTGTTCTTGTTTTAGACATCTCAGAGCGCGTTTTAATGGATAATTTTTGTCATTGATGTCTGATTTTTCACTGCTGTTGTCTTTGGCTGATTCTTCAAGTGGAATATCTGCTTCGAAAATTAATTGCTGGATGTTTTGGCGGATTTTTGAATATGTCTCGGCAACATCTTGGTTCATGTCCAATCCGTAAAGTTTTGCCCAGTTGTTATCAGTCAATAAATTGTTGTTGTTTTGTAATTGTCTCCTAACATTTTAATTTTGTTTTAGTTTTTAATAATTAAAGAAATTTTATTTTTTTCAATTTACTTTGGTCCATTGTCTTTTAATAAATTTTCTAAATCTTCAAGTAATTGCATTTCCATTATATATTCATTAGCATTTTTTATTAAATGACTTAATGAGGAAGAAGCTATAAAAATAAAATTAAAAAATGAATAAAATATTAAAAGATTTAATTACCATCTGATGCAATTTTTTGAGTTTTGTTATTTTTTTCAATTATTTTATGAAGATCGTCTAATCCGCAAGATGCTGGTTCCACGCGGCTACTGGGGTAATTCAAAGATAGTAGACTTACAGTTGATTGAGGTTCACATATAACCAGATCACCTTTTTATATGAAAATTATTTATTTTTATTTTTTAAAAAAAATTTTATATACTCGAAGTTGATTTGTTTATTACCATCTTGTTCCATAATGCAGTTATAGAAAATATAAATATTAATTTGAATTAATTCCAAAATGACAGTGAATCACGAATTTCTTTTATTATCAGTGTTAAAACGTGAAGTGAGAAAACGTATTATTGTTAGCTCAATTGTTATGATTGTTATGAACCATGAATCAAAGTTTAGTCATTCAGTTTAGTTTTAAAAATATTCAGTTTTGTTGGTCATTTTTATTAATAAATTCTCATTTTATCCATTGCATAAACTATTCCATATTTTTTTAAACATTTAATGAACGAATTTGAAAAAATCATATTTTCCGTCATGCGCTAGTTTCAAATATTGCCTGTATGCGGCGCTCACATCTATAGACAACACACAAGAAGGTTGCGAACTGAACTGGAATTAGCTCGTCAGTAATTTATGCGTAGAGAATGGCTATCTACAATGGTTTACATGGATTCTCATGTTTATAATGGAATTTCCGAGACATTTCTTGGATTCTCATGTTTATAGTGCCATTTCCGAGGCATTTCTTTTATTCTTAGGTCGCGATAGTGTATAACAGTAAGGACAAAAATTAGATAAGTCATGGTCCTTTAATAGACCATGGACCATGGATAAGTTAATTTTCACTTTTAAATTGTAATAAAATTTTTTATTTCTAGATGAACATTGAAATGAGATGCCAATTTTTTGAATTGTATTTTTTTATATATATATAGCATATATTAAGAAATAAAAAAGTATTTATTATAAAAAATAATTAGAAAATTGTTGAAAATATTACCAATTATTAAATTTTGTATAGGAACCATACAGAAATATGAAAAAAAAAGCAAGCAAGCGCTGATTCACAGTCAAGAGTCGACCTCCGGTCGCACGGGCCAAAGCCAACACTTGCTAGTCAGAGTTACCCGATCCTTTATGAAAAGCTGTCAAAATAAGCTTCAAATAAAAAAAAATTTAATTAAACGTGATCAGGAAATGAATAAAAATGTACTTTGATCATTTACTTAGATCATCTAGTTTAGAAAAGCGTTGTCTGCTTTGAAACGGGAAATTTCTGCGTCACGAAGCGTAGCGCTACCTTGTGGTCAAATCTGGAATAATGTGACGATGCAACGACCTTGGGACGAGCAGTAGACACTACAAGTTGGGGCAAGTAGGTATTCGTTTTTTCGTGTGTATTTTCAACTGAACTTTATATATTCGAAATTTTACAACAAATAAATTCTGTTTGTTCAAATAAAACATATCTGCAACTGAGATATATGCTTTGAATGGTTTATCCTAGGACTCAATATAGTGGGTCCTAGGTTTATCTTTGATAAAAACGCTCGCTTAACTTATCATTTCAGTTTCATGAGTTAAGCGAGCGTATTCATCAAAAATATACCCTTCGAAGCATACATTTCAGTTAGAGATATGTTTTATTTGAACAATCGAACCATCAAGTGCAACAAATTGAATTTATTTCGGGCATGTAAAATTCAGTTGAAAATACTCACACAAGATGGCGGAAGTAGTATGGCAAATCAATTTGGCGCGCATCAACTTCTCATTTTCTTATCACACTTTTATTTTTGTGTGTTAATTTACCAATTTTATTATAATAGAATGGAACTTAGTTGCCAGAAGTTACTACAGCAGGTTTATGTAGGACTATGAAAAGGTAAAAAAAGTTTAAAACGTAAGTGATGAATTGGCAATGAAAAGAAAATTCTTGGAAACAAAGAATAGCATTTTTTTAATGCAGAGATCATAAATAAAGAAAAAAGAAAAGAATTCAAACAAAAACACTAAACAGTGAAACTCAGATTTAACACCGGCCTTTTCAACTGTGCACAATTAAATGAATTTATTTTTAATTTACTGTGTGCTTATTTGGGAAATGAAGGAAATCGAGAACCAATTATTTATTTTGTAATTGTATTTTTCAGATGAACGAATATGAAGCTTGCTCGGCGAGTTGTGTTTGTGAAATACTTTTGTAAAATTCAATAACTGGACATGGAAATCGAATGGAACCGAATTAAATTTAAAGGTGAGTAAATATTAAAGTTTTGGAACAGTCTTGTCATTTGTACTAAACGGAAATATTTTTTCAAAAAAAAATATTTTGCTTTCGATAAGAAAAAACGAAACATTATACTAGGTAGTTTTTTTGGTATGAAATAAATATAAATTAAAACTGAACATAAGAAAATGTTTTAACTGATGGAACTTTATGATTTGGCAACACTGTTTTAAGATTTCAATGAAGCACAGCGATACAAAAACTTACTATCGTATTTAAAATGTTTTTACTCACCTACAATTTTATTTATGCGAATAAACTTGTGTTTAATTTTCATCATATATTCAAAAAAATGACCGAAAAATTTGTCTTGTAAACGTTGTGTATGAGAAAAGTCAACACAAGTATATTTTTGCATTAATATTTTATAATTTTTTTTATAATTTTAACTTATAATTATAAATACAGCCTTTTTTAATTCTAAAAACTTGTAAAAATTTTGGAAAATGTAAAAAAAAATTATAATATCCTATTTATTTGCTTATATGCTGCTACACAACTGAGGCATATACTTTTGCACTGAGATGCAGCTTATCTGTGTTGTGGCGGCTTATAGGCAATAAAATCTGTAATGAATTTCGGACATCTTGTCCTTAAAGGTTTACGTTAGATCCAAGTTTCACCGTATACAATGTTATTTTACACTTGTGTACGGAGGAATTGCATATTGACTTGCAAAAACCTAAAAAATGTAAAGGAAGACAATTCAAAAAGATTAGTTCACATAATGTTTATGTATACAAGCCTATAGACGATGCCCAGTGACAATTATTATTGATACTGATCTAGGAACTAAATATTCTAGAATAGCCATAGACTTTTATATTTATATATATACACAAATTATGAGAGGTTTTATCAAGGGAATTTGTCTTTTTCTTCTTCTATATTTATTTACAAATATCAGTTTTTTTTTTTTGTGGTTCTTATATTTTTTTAATTCGACTTAATGACTAACATAAACCCTCATTGCTCGTGGTCTGTTGGTGGTTGTATCATCATAATTTAAGGATCACATCACTGAGTTCGGGGATAAAAAGTACAATTTTTTTGAAGTCTTTAGTTGCATTCGGCTGTGACTTGTGAAGAACAGCTGCTTGTCGACTACATTAAGGAAATATTTTCTGTCATGATCCAAACACATGGTTTGAATTAATGGATGTTAGAATTAGTGCTGATAAACAAAGTGCGAGCCATTGATGCCGAGAAGAAGCAGCGGTTCCTGGGAAAATTGAAAAATGGAAAAAAAATTAATATTTTATTTAATTTTTATTCGAGTGAGAAGAAATATTTTTAGATTGCGATATTATTATTATTTAACAATTGTTTAGTGAATTCGGATCTTGGGTCAGATATCTGGATGTACACTAGTATTTTCTTACAGTTGCAAGCTGTTTATACTTGAGACCTACTAGCTACTTCTCTCTCTATCCTCATCATATAAATAAATGATGATACTCTGAATGTTGAATCTGAGTCTGTCAAAAAAGTTTTTGAATTTTGATTGAGTGCTTTGCATGATATGTCGAACCAATCAATGATAATCTAATTGAGTGCCAAGTTGGTTTTGACATTCCATATTTGCAAGGAACTTGTTAACCTCCACAGCAGAGCAATACTCATTTTTTTTAGTTATTACCTTTGATTTATAACTTTTTTTGCATTTTTTTTTGTTTGTTTTTGTGTGTTTAGTTTATTCTGAGCCCCAAATACCCCAAGCATTAAAATCAGTTTGTTGATCTACTCTCAAAGTAAACAAATAAAAAAAAGTGAAGATAAAAATCTCGCTTGTTTATTTGCTTTTTAAATTTTTTATTATTATTGAGCAGAATAATATATTAATCCATCTAATAATGTAAATGTTCACTGATGTTGTGTGTTTTTTTAAGACAAAAGTTTAGTCTACTGTTTTTCAGTGTGCACAGTGAAAGCAACTTAAACTTTACAATCTATAATCAACGTTTTTGGATCTAGAATTCTAGATCATATGTGCTGAGCTGCATCTGTGCTGGTGTAAACACAAATCAGTTTGCTAATCTAGATCTGGGCGCACTCCAAGCCCATAGTTTGCTAATCGAATCACAGCGCGGTTCAAGTGTGGTATCTGGATTGGCAAAGATTTCATGCTTGCATGCATTGTTGAACCGAAAAAATGAAAGGACAAACCGAATAAAAGGAAAAATTTCGTCAACACTTTGTTTGATCGGTTGATTTTCCATTAAATGATTGAATTAACCCTCGGATATGCAAGCTTTAAAAACAACATTAGTGGATAACCCATAAACACAATCATGTTCATATTTCGGGTCAAGTAGTTAAAGCGCTGTTGCATTTGGTTGAAAAAACTGCCGCTGTTGGCGCTAGTTTTTTCCAAAAACGGCCACTGCACATGCGCACAGAGTTTCATCTTTACTTGGCTTTCCTGCTTCACAATCTTTTTTCAATGTGATCGTCTGCTAGTAACCCTAAACAGAAGCGCTTTAGCCAATATGCAGTGAAGCCGGCTTTTTTTTTCTGCTGGAGTTTTAAGGGGCTAAAATTTGCCGATCAATTATTTTAATAAATATCAAAGCAAATACTTCAAATTTTTTTTCATATAAAGTTTATTAGTATTTGAACAAAGTCAGAAAATTTCAGCTTCATAAGATAAGCCATAAAAAAATTTTCCTATTCAAGAAAAGAGCTGAACACAATTGTGTCATAGGTTGCCCATCTAAAGGTTAAATGAAAATACATACCTGTGGCTGGTGTAGGATGTTTTTTAGGGGGTTCGAAGTTGCGTTCTTCGTTGACATTACCGTTGATCTCTTTACTGTGTTTTTTGCTGGCTGTAAATGGATGGTAATTTGTAATATTTTATATAGCAAGATTTGAATTTTACCTTTTCGGACATCTTTTTCTTCCTCTAGAAGTGCGTTTCTTTGAAAACCAATGTTACTCCTGGCTGACGCACTGTCATTTCTTATAGTTATTTCTATAATAAATAAAAAATTGAATTGTTTATTTATTAGCACATTGTGGTGTTCAAACCTTCAAATTGTTTTGTGATTTTGAAATCAGTAATTCGAGGACTTTGAGTCGGCGGGTGAATTTCTGAAATAACAATAATCGATTGTTTGTTATTTAAATTTTTAAAATATAAACAAAGGAATCTTATGACTAAGTTTCATGAAGTGTTGCCGAAGTGATGTTTACGGTAAACACATGAGGGATCGGCTGAAAGCGTCAACAAGTAGAAAAGACAGTGGGGCGGGGCCCCAAGGAATTAATGTTTATGAAGATTTTTTTATTTGTTATTGAATTTACTCGTATCACAGAAATATGAAGCAAAATACATTAGCAAAATTGTTTATAACAAACTGGGTTTTAATAGATCCTCATATTTTTCCAATAAAGCGGCTTTTTTATCTTTTTATTGAAGTTTATTTTTTCAATAGAAATCTATTCTGGGTTATTTTTGGCTTCATAAAAGCATCAAAACTTCTTAACTTAGATTTTAAAAAAAGATTAATGAAATGCTTCGTTTGCGTTTCAAGGGTTTCAATTAAATTAAGATCAAGTGAGATGATGAAGCTGAAGATGTAATATGAATTGTGTAGATGATTGTACTTCACAAAATACCGGTATTCACTGGTTTAAAAAGCGTAATTATATTTTTAGGAAATGGTATGACAGATTGATGGTGGTTGTGTATTCATGCGGCCAAAGAGTGAGTTGCTGCGGCAGCAAAAAGTCTTGACTTTTTATCGATAAACCGAATTCATGCATTAGAATTGTTTAAATTTTAAAATTTTTATTTTTTATTAAGCTATTAATAATGTACAATTCTAAGCTGTTAGGTCCGGGTCCCTTGCCACCAGCACAATCAATTTTGGTGTGTTCTTTAAGGTTCTGCTTTTGACCCAGTTTCTTATTTTTGAAATAGCTACCTTAAAGCTTTAACCTTGATGAAAATTATTAATTCCACAGTTATAGTGCATGTCATGTTACGAGTATAACAAAAGGAAATTAAGAATCAAATTGAAAAGTTAAAACCACGTGGAAAATACGGAATTTTTGCTTGTCACAGCTGTCATGATGTATAAACAACTTTTGTTGTGGTTTTAATTGACAAATCTCTATTGAAGCTCTTAACTTGCATTAACCATGAAGTAGAAATAAACAAAAGACTATTGCTGGATGCAGACATACAGCGATTTCGCATCGCTTAGCGTTTTTGCTTTGCGTTTCGCGACAGTAATTGCCTCTGCTACAGCAGACTTGGCGCAAATCGAAATATTTGTTGCTATGACAAATATTTTGGAACAATTGCTGAAAAAAACAAACAAAATGGAACAATTAAAAAATGTGATACAATACTCGCATCTCATTGGATGCGATTTGCATTGCCTGTTGAAAAAGTACAGGTGGCTGTATTTTTTTCAAAAGTAGATTTCTCGATCGGAAGTGACGTTTTCTGCGCATTCGCAGAGCCATCAGCGATTGGAATGGGATGCGAATCGCTGCATGTCTGCGCCCAGCATTAAATATATAAAAAATGAACATTTTGATATTTATTACTGAATATTGAGGAAAAAATGCAAATTTTCAAATGTGTCGATCAATTTTGTGTGTTCTGGAAGGGAAAAAGATCAAAATCAAAAGACCAACATTGAAAACTCATAATTTTTTACATCAGAGCTCTGTAATATTTGTTGGCAAAACCAAAAGCTATGAAACAAACTTCCTACCATATAATCGTATGGAGCCTTCTGTTCCTCCTAATGAATTTCTAGCCGCACATTTGTAAGGTCCATAATCTTTATGATCGAGTTTACGTATTTTCAATTTCATCTGCACTTTGTAAGCACTTTCTATCTCACTGATTTCATATTTGTTATTGGATATTATAACTCCTTGACTTCTTGACCAGTAATTTATGGATTTTGGATGAGCTTCTGTGTAACATTCTAAAATGACATCATTTTTGATGGGCGCTCCAACCAGTTGATTGGGAATCCAAATCATTGGTGAAACTGCAAAAAAAAATTAAAATTTAGAACATTTTAGTAAAAAAGTGTAAAGTTTTGATTTCAATTAAGTTTCTCTTTATTTCTTGCGTTTCTAGTTCATAACCTCGTGTATGTTCAAGAAATCATGAGCTTATTACCGTATTTAACTCTGATATTAAAAAGTATGAAGCATGTTTTACCGGTTTTAGTTTCTTTTTATTGGTGCTATGTGCTCCTGTTTATTGTTTTTCTACTACGGCCACCGCCACACCCACTGCGTTGTTTCACTTGAAAAGTTAGTTAATTGTCAGATGAGGCCGCGTGATATAAGCGATTCCTTTTTTACTGCATGTATTTGGCACACTTTATTAGTTACAACATTTCAAGCTGTTCCAACTATATATATAGTAACAATTGACATCTTTATTTAGATGATGTTTAACTGAGTTTTAATGACGCTTTAAATCGCGAATGCAAAAGAGTTTAAACTTGTTAACACGGAATTTATCTGCTGTTTACAAGGAGTGAGCAAGATAAACGCAATCATAAATCTAACATTGAATGGTTTTCAATGAACTTGCGAAACTTGCAATTCCATCAACCCCAAGCAGAAGAAATCCGTTAGCATTGTGAGTAGACTTGTGAAAAGTTGTGATCGAATAAACAGTGTTTCAGTGCCCGTGTTTGGCACAAAATGGGAACTTGTTTTTACTTAGCTTGAACGAAAAAAAACAAACAATTTATAGAGATTGGACAAGTTTAAAAGAAACAGAGGCCTTAAACGTGTTCATATAAAGCATGTCAGAGGGGCAAATGACAATTTATCGCGCAATGTTTTCTATATCGCGGATTCAAGGAAGCTCTTGTTTGCTACTTTCTAATTTTATTACCAGCTGGCGTTCGTGCAAAGTAATAAAATAATGTTGACTCACATTCCACATCTAATAAAATCCTCTTGCTCACTGATGGTGGCACACCATTGGAAGCAATGCACAAATATGCTCCCATGTGAATTCGACTCACTTTCGGTATGGTCAGTTCTGGGCCTTCCACAATTGGAATGCTTTCTGAATGAATTTTAATAAAAATATTTTGCTATTAGAAATTGTGGCTGAGGGCTAAAAGGGCGAGGAGATATAAGTCAGTCATGGAGAGATGCTGCCAAAGTTTTATTCATTTTATTGCATTGAAAGTATTCACCTTGTTGACCCGTCCTCTTGCCTAACATGATAGCTTGGTTGTCTTCTCGCCTCCACGTGATCTTTGGGGCAGGATAACCTGATGCCTTGCAAACTAAGGTCACATTAAAAGTTTCCTTGACAACCACGTTTGAAGGTGAGCTCTCTTCGTCTAGAATATCTGGAGAGACTGAAAGTAAATAAACAATTCAATTATTAACCAACTTGGATTTAAGTGGTTGGAGGTGGTTTTAGGGATTGTTTATTATTGTTGTAGGGCAAACTAAGGAAACATTCACAAATGAAATTAATTAAATAAATGACTGAAGGCATTTAATTTAGCTTGAAATAATAAATTTGCTTCTTTGGGTGGGCTTGAGTTGAGTACATTTTGTAATACATTTTGCGTTTTTATACACAAAACAATAGATGAAATTACGGTTATGAAGTTCATGTACAATGTAAAAATTGATCCACACTTCACAGAATTTTCTCGTCAGAAAAAAAAGAAGGAAAAAGTTGTTCACATTTTACAGAAAATTCTGTGGTCCATAAAGCCAAACTGCAGCAGCTTTCTATCTAAACTTACTCAAAATGCAATGCACAGAAGAAAAAAAATCTGATTGACTGATTACCAAAGAAAAAAAGTAGGAAAAATTGATCTTTTAAAAAAGAAAGAAGAAATCATTGAAAAATCATTCTTTACCTGGTGAAAGATGATTCTTTTGTAAAAATTATAATCTGCCTTAAGATAAATTTTGACTAAGACAAATCCGGACAAATGTGTTAGACATAAATTTCAGGCATAGAAACGTTCTTGGCCTGGAACATGTTTTCTTGGTGGAATTTTTATTTTCTTTCTGTATAGCATGTCGTATGAGTTCCAGACACAGAATGGGATTTGTGAGATCCCCTTTTTTCTAAGAAAAATTTTCTTGAGCCAGACACAATTTCAAACCTGGAGTCGGGTAATGAGTTCTAAACTTCAGTCAGGGAAGTCAAACAGCAGCTCTGACTACAAGGAGCAATCAGGTAGATATTTCTGCTGGAGTTCCAGGTAGCTCAATTTGTATTGCACTAGACCCGCAATCAGTGTTTTTCTCAGGTAATTTTAAACGCACTAATTAAAACGAGAATTTGATTTTGTTTATTGATCATGCAATTACATACCAACAACATCTAAATGTCCTATTTGGCTCTTCATAGGCACAGTGTTAATTTGGCACATGTAATAACCCCTGTCTTCTTCCTGCACATTAGTGATATGTAGTATCCAATGTTTCGGATTGTTGTGGGTTAACCGGAAACGTGGATTTCTTGTTATAACGTGGTGGTGAATCGTTAAAATCATCTGCTTGTCTACGTGTATCCACGCCACCTGTGAAAGAAATATCAAAGAATATTCATATTTTTATTTATTTTTTTCCTAGTGTAAAAAAAAAAATCCATTTGGAAAGTACGTGCAAGTGGGAAGTATCATTATCATTATTTTAGGTTTATTTTTGTCCCGAGACCAGTTTTGTTACCCAGGGCGATAATGGAGCCGTTTCTTTACTTTTCTTTTTAAATCTCTTTTAAAATAATTATTGTCTTTTCAAGCAGATATAGTAATTTGCATAAGTGAAAATTCAATTGCATTTTTTTTTCTTTTCGATTTGATATTTTTTCTCAGTCTTTAGAATTCAATTCAGATAAAAATTACCTTGTGAGATCCTAGATGATCAACAACACATGGTAAGGTGGCATCTCTGCCCACAGCCACTGTCATATTTGGAATTTGTTCTGAGAATTCTGGATCTGTTGCCAAAGCTACGAAAATAAAAGTGAAAAAAGAGAAGATGAAAGAGGATTCTTTTTGTGCACAATTTTCTATACTACAAAGCTCATTCAATATTGGATAATTTTGTTTGTTTCAATTTTCATCTTTTATGACATTACCATATTCAAATTGATTTTTCAACAATCAATAAAAAAAGAGGATTGGAAGAAATCAAATAATTTGATATTGAATTTGTGCGAGTTTTTTAAATAAAAACTTGGTTTGTGTTTTAGATGTTATTGAAAATGGATATATTTATTACCAGCTGCTTTTTACAGGTCAGAGAGACGATTAATTTTACTCCCACCTGTGATAAATTAGAAAAGAAATAATAAATTGATAAGACTTGTTTGTGTATAAGTACTAGCGGGAGATAAATGGTATTTATTGATGTTAAAACAATTTTTTTTCTTCTCCAATGGCGCGTTTTCGTGTCAATAATTTGTTAGACAGCAGACTTTCATGAACAAAGGAGCATGCACACACACAACACATAAAATATGAGTTAAGATGAATCTTTGATAAATTGACTTTCAAATAATTGCTTTTGTCATTGATTGGGTACAACAAACTTTGTGATTTACTTCCGAAATACATTTGAAACACACACCCCTTTCAAAAAATTTTTATGTAGTACCACACAAAAAAATCTTAAGAAAGAATGTGAAAGGTAACGTTTCATCAGTCAAGGTGTGGCAAGAAATTGCACGGAACTTTTCAAGCTGTAACTTATATTGAAAGCACATTTGTAATTCATAGGAAAAAAATTCTTTTGGTTTAATCTTTGGGAGGCTTATTTCGAGTCATAAAGATCTATTGAAATAGGTCTTGAGTTAGAGCTTGGCTTCAGGAGGGGCTGGGACAAAAAAATTTATAGTTTCTAATCACGGTATTATAGTGCTATAATCACTGTACGGATTGAATTATCCAAAGTTTTGAGACTTTTTTTTCTTTTTTTTCATTTTATTAGAGTTTAATTTGAAAATTGTAAATGAAAAATCAGTTATTAAATGTGAATTAAATTGGAGAATGAAACGAGAATTTTGATTTATGTTTTTATTTTTAAGAAAAATTTTTAAAGCAAGTATAAAAAAATTTTATGAAGCATTTTTTGGCAGTAAACCTGATCAATGCTTCTGGTTTTTAAGAGTGGCATCACTTTGTTAATATATTTTTATGAGTACTTGCGTGTTGTGTTTTTTATGAGAAATCCTCCTATTTATTATTTGTTAGTAAAAAAAATCTAAGCATTTGGACGTGACTGGTCAATGTTTACAGTCATCAAACTCTTCTACATAGTAGTCATTGGTAAAATTAAAAAGATTACTCCACTATTTTGAAATTATTGCAGTCACTACTCCATCGCCAGAAGGAGATTAAAAAAATTAAAACCATAAAACCAATTACAAAAAGTGCCTCCAGTTCGGTTCAGCAAAAGTTATTGCTTTGGTTTGAAAAGGTATTTTAAACACATCAGAATTCTATGCTGAAAAAGAGAGAATGAAGTTTATCGACGCAAGCGGTAACTTGGGCCATAACACATCATAATCTGCCATACTGAATGTGGCCGAATCTGTGCTGAGAATCCGACAGGCAATCGGTGAATCTAGATTTAGCTCTGGGTTCTTATAGAGGCTGGGCTGATAGTTTTTCTCTACTTACTTGTGAGTGGATTGCAATAATTTGTGTCCGTAGTGCGAGATTTAAACCTAACGTCTGTTTACGAAAGCTCGTGAAAAAAACTCATTGACTAGTGACCTGTTCACCATTATTGCAAATGCGCAATCGCAAAATAGTTTTTGAATTAAGCAAATTTTGATGCTTTGATTTAAGCAAATGGTCTATTCCCTAAAAGATAGTGCTGTAGAACAGTCCAGTGATGTAATGTTAATTTGGAACTTTTAGTGATAGTTGAAATCATCTTTGGTTCGGTTTTGAAAATGTTTTTTGAATTTAGTAATGATCAATCAATATAATTTAGTTGGAATTGAATATTGGGTGGTCCAATTTTGGTAATTGACTGGGTTTTATATGAAATCATTCGGATTTAATAATGGGTTGGGGCAATAATGTCTAATGGTTATTATTATTAGATTCATTAGTGTTAGCTCTTAGGTTGGCAGGTATTGCAATCTCAGTTGAAGAATTGATGTGCTGGTGGTTTTATTCTTGCTAGAACACGCAAGAATGTTACACATTTTGCTATGAGAATCTTTGATGCTCTTTGACATTTCATGACAAGAAAAAAATTGCTCACGAATAGTCGAATTGGAGATCTACTTGTGGCCACAAATTTGCTGCGTCAATGTGATTTCGATGTCATGACGAAATCAATTTTCTTAATCGTGATTGGCTGCGACGATTTGCCGTGGCTCTCACCACAGCTATGAGGTGTGTTTGGAATAGAGTGCTAAAACGTGTCATTTTTGCTAAAAGTGAATCCAAAATATTTTTTTTTTTGACAACTTTTAACAACTAGTAGAACTAGCGCCTTAGTGGTAATTAATTGAATATCATTATATCAATTACTTTAATATTTAATATTTGATATATGGAAAACAATAGTTTTGAACACCGCGAGTATGTGAAATAATGAATTTTACAAGCGAAATGCATTTTTTATGGAAGAATTTGTAACAGTCAAGCTGAAAAATATAGTTTTCAGTTGTGCTTTTCAAAGCACCGAAAAGTAACCCAATCGTTATACTGACATAGCAAGAGAACATTCCCTCGAGTCGAGAATCGAGATTAAAATCACTAAAAATGTATTTTTCAGTTTACGTTTTATATATATGAGAACTTTTTGGATTATTTTTTTAAAATTTATTTATTACTTTACTGTGCACGTAGACATACTGTATCTAAAACATGATGTACAAACTAGAAAATTGAAAAAATTATTTCATTTTATTTTTTTTCCAAAAAGAATAAGGAACTATGTCGTGTTATCACAATCTGTTGCATCCGTTATAAAAACTTATGGCAGTTACAGCCTACATTTTCAGTTCTTGGAACTGCTTATCATTAATTTGCAAGTCGAAACTTCTAGCAATCGCAATGTCAGGCAAAAACGCATATGGATTGCGACCCCCCGTGCAAATACTAAACCTAGGCTCGACGATATTACTTGGTGTAATAAATAATTTTAAACGTTGTTATTTTTGTGCAAAATAGAAAAAAAATATATTTTAAATTTTGAAATTTGCTATAAGACTTATACCATACCACAAAGAAATCACCTCGAAGCATTGGTCAACAAATCGGATCTGTTGGTTTTGACTTATGGTATTAAAACCTCATGGTTAGAGAGGCCTCTCTATAGTTTCTAAATTGACATTGGCGATATGAGAAATTTGAAGTTAAAAATTTCAGCAATTTGAGAATATCAGCTGAAATTTATAAGTGTTTTTGTATTAATGGGGTTTTGACACGAGCAACTATGCATTTTAGTGGGTTATTGAATAATATATTCATTAGAACGTATAGATTATTTAATTTACCATATTAGATTTGAGTTAATCATTGAATTTACACGCAGAAGATAAATTCATCCTTAGCACCAAGGGGAAGCCAGTTTATTTTCAAATGTACATATTTTGATAAAATCAACACAAAAATTTGTTTACACTATATTTAAATTTGAATAAATCCAATTTGAAAAGGAAATTAAACCATAGAGAATGTTTAGGAAGGAATCTAATAAATATACATTAGAAAGAATGTCATCTATGAGCAGACAAATGAACACGTAGCCTTCTTAATTTACATGTTAACGTGTGGAAAATTAATGGCTGGATTATCATTCTAAAGTATATTAATTTACCCAATTTTTGGATGATTCGAAGCAAGATAATTGCTGTAATTAGCATATCAGCATTAGGTTAATTTTAAAAGGAAAAAAAAAAGTTTAAATATAACTGATAAGAAAATGCAATTTTACATGATAGATGACTCGCATAATCTAACTAACTTCACAGTTACCCATGTTAAAAAATTAAAAATAAAAGTTTAAAAATTAAGTTACAAATTTTTGAAATTTTATTAGATTTGTTAGAAAAGTCAAAAAAATTAAAAACAATGACGCTTTGTCTGGAAAAGACTGGAAACAAATTTGCGGAAACGTGATTTTTTTATTTTTAGGGTTTTTATTTTCATCCTACAACTAAAAAAAATAACAAATAAGAAAAAAAATGAGCACGAGTTGGCTTTTATAATACAATTTTGTTCATGTGAAGAACTGTGGCCCGAAAGAATAGGATGAAATACGGAATAAACTATTTTTTTCTATTACTCAATGTCCATAGTAATGAATAATACAATATACACAACGGAGAAAAGAACAGAATAAAATATAGCCCTGAATCGACAAGCCCAGCTATTCTTGGATAAAAATGGAATATACTATTCTTTTATAGCAATGCAACGCAATTCATACATCTAAACTGCATTTACAAAGTCAACATATTTTTTGTTGGCAATAAAAATTGAATTTTGAAATTTTCATCTTTTCAATACAAAAGTCATTAATAATTGACTCAATTCTACCTTTTCAGCAGGAATTAATGAATACTTGCTATATTACATTCAAACTGGTCTATATATCTCAATACAACACTTGCATTACTTTTTAGCAGTCATTTCCATTTATTCTGCAGATGATGCTTCTGTTTACTAGGTGGCAAATGAATGACTATTATTGAAGAATTTGCGGTTTCTACTTGTTGTTGTGGAATAGGATTTCACTTTAATTGTCACTTAGAAATGCTAATACAATCATTATCTTCCATTTAGTGAAATAGAGGAACATTTGTATTATCAACATTAAATTTATATCATACATGGAATGGATGACATAGATTTTATTTTGAATTACAGACGTGAGCAGAAAATGTAAGCCGCGTGCTGCTTAGAAAACTCGGGTTTTATAAGTTGCGTTATAAAAATTGGTGAAATTACAGTTGCCTGTATTTTTTTTATTAAAATACTAATGATTTTTAGTTATTTACAACAAATAACTGTAAAATAACGATTTTAACGGGGTAAGTTATGCAAATCAGTTTTTTTTTTTTTTTTACAGTGGAATGTTTAATTTAAAGTAACTATAGAGGAAAAACCGATGAATTATTAAGTATTGGCACTTTAACTTTGCTTTGCATGTGTAATCAAATTAATGAATAATATAATGAACACACCCATTCTCTTTCTTAAGAGAATTGTGAGCCTCTGTGAAGCTGTTTATATAGTTTCATAAAAAAATTTGAGTTTTCAATATCGCATTGTTTACTACGTATTTCAGGCACAGCCAATGCAAAACGTGTCATGTGTTGAAATGCCTTCTTTAAATCTAAACAAGCAATATCCAATCGGCAAGAGAGTTATTAAATCTGCCATCATGCATGAATAATCGAAAACAAACGCGTGTCAAGCCAACGAGTTGTGTGAATAGGAAGTGTAAGGTTTCTTTTCGAGGACAAGATGGGTGATAATCATTTATGCTTTGACAATGCACTTTTTGATGTGGTGCCGGAGGTAATGCAATTAAATTAAACCCACATATCAAATGTCAGTGGCAGAAATAGTTTTATTTGTTTAGTGCTTGAGTTGTCAAAACACAACACAATTTTATGTTTTTCATAACATTTTAATAAGATTTTTTAGCGGATGGTTGATGACTCATTAAAGCGTATAGTTATAGATTTCAATGTTAAAGAATAGGAAATTTGAAAAAAGTAGTTACGGTATATATGCTCATGTTTTATAGTTTGGAAAAAACGAAAGTTTATGCTGATATTTCATTGCATGACGAGACTATATAGAGCCCATGTTTTATTGCGCACTTTGATAAATATTCATGCTGTAAGGCGTATATTTCACAACACTCACCTTTTGCTTTCTTTCATTCTAATATGGCTTTTTGCATAATAACGTTTCCTTTATTTCTTTTTTTTTTTTTATTTTTTTTATTTATTTAGTCTGATCTTGCTGTAATAACATCACGACCACTTTACTTTATTTAATTATAATTTGAGTTTTTCTAAGGCGATTTATAAATAAATGCATAAAATTTTGCATATTTGCTTAAATTAGTTATGGAACATGTGGAATTTAGTTATGGCTATTTTTAGTACGGAATATCTGAGTTCACTTCTCCATCGTGCATTAAATTGGCCACCTCGTGATGCTTCTCCTTACCTCACAGGTGGGGATTCGGCTAAAACGGCGAATTTAGCTTTGAATGTGAACAAGGTAAAATAAAATTTTCGACCGATGATTTGCATCTTTTAAGAAAGTCTTATTTGGGTTTACTCATCCAAAAAAAAAAGAAAAAAATTTATGTTGGCACGGTTGAAATCTTTTTCTTGGATTGCATAGGAATTTGTGTATTCAGGCATTCCTAATATAGTCGAATAGTTTTAATGTTTTAGTGGTTAGCATAATGCGACCACAGTTTGAATGCCACCGCTATTTCAATATAGCCACACGCCAATGCATATGGTAAAGAGTAACAATTAACCTTAAACACAGTTTTCTATCCAGAAAATATTACTGTATAGACTGCAGTTTTATACAACAAAAATGACATGACAAGATGTAAACTGTATTAGTAAAAATAAATCTTTGGTTTGAATCCATCGATTAATCTAAACGACACACCCATGTGAGTAGAGTGCACATTTTCTGCTGGAACTAGAGAAAAAAAACAAGTGAGTCAGCTGGCCCATAAATGTTCAAAAAATGGCACTGTTCTACTTCATTTTTATGGCCTGTTCCATGATATAGACGCTCTTCTATTGCCTAATAGACAGGGTGGGACTGTCTCTTTTTGTTGTTATTTTATAAAAAGAATCACCTTTATCAAGAAAAAGTTATATCTTATACATTCACACAAAAATAAAAGGAAAAAGGAAAATAAAATAAAGAGCAGTGCACCTTTTATTGCATTTCAGTTTAATGATGATCTTGATGCAGTCTATAATGTACGGTATATAACTTATTGCTTTTTTTATAATATAAATGAAAAATGTTTCAGTTTTGTGTACATTTCTATGGAACACGAATTTCTAGTTCTTGCTAAAGGTGGTATTTTATTAGTACCATATTTCTTCGAATAGAAGCTGTGACCTCAATTCGACAGTGGGATGTGTTGACACAGCCTGTATTCGAGGGCAGCTTTTATTAACAGTTGCATAACTGCTGTTTTAGAATGCCTTAGATGCTAACAGACAGCAACTGCTCTGCTTTTATACATGATGTTTCAAGAAACTGTTCTTTGTAAATTTCTTCAAGTTGGTGTAGTTGGATGTCTGGTCAATTTGGTTTTATAGGGATCGGGCATGGTGAAGAGAATGGTCACATGATCTTTGATATTGAAACGATCTTTCAAGGTAATCGCAATACTATCTCGGAAACCGTGCATCTTAGCTCCCAAGTTCCAATTAGAAAGTTGTAGAGCATGGTCTAATGGGTCTAAAATCATAATTTGAAAAGAAAATATTTTGCTATTACAAGTATAAAAAGAATTGGTTTTTTCGGATAAATTTGCGGTTTACCGTACACTTTTCTAAATTTGGATTTTTTTCCCTGTCCATTTTTCACATTAAATATGCAGCGCTTCTACTTTTCCTACCCACCAAGCATACAAATTATAATAAGTTGAGTAGTGGAGAAGGCAATAAAACTTTATTTTAGTATTCCTGTGGGCGGTCGTAAGATTTGAGAAATATAATTTTTTTAAACTTTCATGAGCTAAACCTAGAAGGGCCTAACTGGACACGCACGAGGCAAAATAAATGCTTCCCTAGTGAAAAGCAAGTTAGAATCAACAGCACTCGTCTTCCGCACTAACAGAATTTATTCACCCATCACAGCTATGGTTGGGGAAGTTCCTTCAGAAATCACGGGCTGCTTCGCCTCGAGATAATTAAGATTTAAGCTGCCACCAACTAAATAATTGAAAGGATCTTGCATTTCGGTCTATAGCCACTCGAAAGAGGCCGAGATTGCTTCACTCGCACGAACTTTGTTCGTACTTCAAGTGTCACCAAGTTGCAGTGCAGTGCAGTGTAGTCATCCCAAGACATTTGGATCTGTTTTGATTTGCTTCTCATGTTAAATTTACATGTTTAAACTTTAAAGTTGAGTAGTAACTGACTGCGGGCAAACTAGGTGATCAAATAGGTTGCACTAATTAAGAAATTTGTGAGCTAATTAGGTTGAGATGTGCTACATTTGACTGCGGGGTATTTTATTGGAAAGAAGAAGTGTATTATTGATTTTTTTAAGTGTTTAAACGTTTGGTGAAGAGAGATGTGTGGATTGCTTAAGGGAATGTGAGCAAAATATTTAAATTTGGAAGCAAATATTTTAATTTTTGCTAATTATTTTTTTTATTTTAATGTTCTGCAATGCATTTGCTTGGGAAAATTAAATTCTCAAAAAATTGCTAGCTCTCTTTTGTAACACTTAAAGTTAATGTGATATTCAGGCATGTGGTGATTTTTCCCACTTAACGATTAAAGGTAGTTAATTCTATTGAATTCAATGCACTTTAAAGTTAAAAGCAACTTAAATAATTCAAGATTCTTATATTTATAAGAATACTGCAAGAATTACATTAAAACACAATTTAAACCCACAAAAGTGTAAAATTGTGTTTTAATGTTTTTCTTTCATTTGTGATTGGTGCAGCAGCGTTTAAAATGTTTATTTCTGCACCAAAACATCTTTGCTTCCTTAAAAGTGCAGTTTTCCTTCTGAAAGGTGTGTTAGAGAACTTTGTTTTACACCTCTGACACTATCTTTAAAAGTTTTAAGATTATAGGTCAAACTGGTGCTTTGAACTTTAGCTTACTGGTTTATTCATGGGCCTAATTGGTTACTGCGGTATCTAGAATGTGAGATAAATTTTACACAGGATTTAGTTTAGAAATTTATGTTATTGTTGATAAATTCGACGGAAATGGTCAGCTGGTGTAATGAACAGAGTTTAAAGTGTGAAATTTTTATTGATTTTTCACTATGTTTAATGAAATAGCTTTTAATTCACTTTGTTTTAAAGCAATGATAGAATTTCTTTTAAGCATCAGTACTCAAATAAATAGCGTTATTTCATTGCATTCCACAATGGATTCGCTGTACTTCCAACAATCAATTGCATTTTCTGATTTGACAGTTTAAAATAAAATATTTTTTGAGGTTTTTAAATAAAATTTAGAAATCTTTATATTTTTTAGTGTTTTTAAGTATATCCAAAGCTTAAATTACTATAAAAGGTTAACATTAAACCGTTTATCGTTTATCTAGAATGGTCTAAACTGTCATTTTGGTATCATATCATCGAGTCGTATTTTATGTGGTAACTGAATAGATTTATAAGGAAAGTAGGCGGGTGCTGTTACTATAAATTACAGTTAATTAGGTTCAGCAAAGAAAACTTGAAATTGTATAAACAGCAATTAAAGTAGATGATAAAATATTGGACTTTTATTGAGAAGATAATAGTTTTTTTTTGCTGCAATGCACACAATAGATCAAGTTCACAAGGGAAAATTTTTTTTCTCTTTTTTTTTTTGAAAGATGGATGTTTTTAAGTGCAAATGTGGGTTTGTGCTTTGGGTTTTATTCATTTTGTTTAAAAAGTATTGGAAAAAGCAATTATCTAGTAAATGTTTCTCTAATGGAGAAGTCTAATAACTATTGAGTTGCTCCAAATACTTATTGAATAAATGAAAAGGATTTTTAAATTTTTTTTTAAATTTTTTTTAATTCTCACAACCCAAACTTAAAAAAATATTCCTTGTTTACCTAACCTGGGTCATTTCAGACCCTAATAAAGATGGCCGGCTTAGCACATGATAACTGAATGTTCAGATTGAAGATGATACGAATTATGATATGTGATCAATTTTATTTTATTTATATATAGTAGAGACTAGATACGTATAGTTCAAGATACGTATAGTTCAAGATACGTAATTTGCACAAACGTATGAACGTATGTTTCATACATAGAACGTTGATACGTGATTGTGAAAACGTACAGATCAACTTAACATTTCAGTTTATACGTTGGTCGACACGTTTAGGCGATGAACATATAAACGTATGAATGTATTGTTATGCGCATGCGCATAACAAGGCAATTGGCTCGCTTCCGTTTTTGCAAGCCGCTATTTGCAAAAATGACGGGCCGAGGACGCAGTATTAGAGGCCGAGGACGTGAAATAACGTACCATTGCCGCCACCGCCGCCACCACCAACACATTACCACCATTGACTGCAACGGGTATTTGAATCATGTTTTTGAATTTGAATTTCAGATTGATGACATCACGTTGATAAGATTATTTTTTTGTTTGCGCAAACATGTATCAACGTAAACGCATGAACATATAACTTTTTAATTTATACGTTTGTACGTTCATGCGTACATACGTTTTTGTGATCTGCGCAAATCCTCTATTAACCATTTGGAGTCTCTACTTTGAAGCGCTTTAGTGAAGCCAACCGACACTAGGTGTCACCAATTGTAATAATAAAGACATGCGGTCAAAATGTTGTTTTAAACAGTATGCAAGGTGTTTTTAATCATTTATTTATAATAACAATTGTCTATATCAACTTAAATTTAAATTGCAATTAGTTTCACATTAACTCAGTTGACCATGTGTTTCAAAGATGAAGGGTTAATGCTGTGTATGGTTATTTAGTTTATATATAGGGGCGCAATATTCTAAAAGCGCTCTCACTAGAGTAAAATTTGCAGTGAAAACAACCAAAAACTAAAGCTGAAATTTAAGGGGACCGTTTTTTCTTTTTACAATAACACTTTTATTTTGTGCCTGATTGCACTGAAATTAATTCAGAAAATGTAAATGCATATTCTTAACAACTACTGGAAATATCAGATTTTTTAAAAATTTTTTAAAAAAATTTGTTTTTACAACTGCAGCTAGTCACAATTGTGGTATAGGATGGGGTTTTGAGGATTAACATGGATATATACATGGATACATATTGTTACATGGTTTTAAAATAAGAATTTGAACCTATCTTTTATTTGGGTGAATGTTTTATTCATATTCAGTTCCAACATGGGTCATGTTTGACCCCAAAAAATTGCCTTGCAGCCCCAATTAATTTTTAAGAAAATAACAACAAAAAACACTTTAGGTTAGGGCAGGGAGGGTTTTAAATAAATAAATAAATAACTAAATACGTAAAAAAATTTTTTCATATTTTTTCGACTTTTACTGATGACCATCTTGAGTGAAGAAATTCAATAAAAAAAATTCTTCAATGTTCTTCAATTTTCCATGTGCTCATTAGGCATGTGTTGTAACAAGCAAGGTTTAGTCTTTTTAAGCTTTTACTACTTTTTTTTTATTGTAAGCAGTGTTCATTATTCCAGGATTTAGTAATTTTTTATTTAAAACTTTTTTTACTTTAATGGAAATTTTTTTGTCCGAAAATAAATTGGTTTAAGTTTTATTCATTTTTTAGGCGATATTTACTTATGCAACTCTTTGTTCTTGTGTATTCTAAGAGTGTGAAAAAATGCTGCTCGAAGTATGTAAACACTCGAGTTGCATCATCTTTAAACTGCCTTCTAGCGAAATTAGGTTTGCCCATACCAGTGTCTGATATAAACATAATCAACCAACGTTGGATCAAAAGAGTTTGTGCCGGCTGTGCACTTTTGCCTTCACCTGCACTCATAAATTTTTTCGTGCGAGACAGCAGAGAAAATGAACTCCACACCTAACTTTCTTGGATTTTCCCGCTTGTTTTTATATCTATTACATATGTTGTTTTGCATCTACTGGTGCATTTATTTGATACCTAAATTTCCATATATCGTATGTTATCCCTTGTAAGGGCTTCGTTTTAAGCATTGTATGTTGTAAAGCTGTAAAGTTAGAAAGCTACAAAAATAAGAGTTTCGTCTCTTGGGTTTTTTGTACAAGACAATATGCGAATTTTCCTATCGTTATTTCATAATAGGTACGTTCAATTCATATAAGGAGAAGTCATTTCTTTCTCTTCTGATGACTATACAGGTTGAAAGTGAATTATTTTATAAATGAATATTTATCTTTATTTGGCTCTAGACGGAGTATGAAATATTTAACAATACAAAATGGCAGCCTGTCCAACAAACAAAACAATAGCGTGAAAGACAAATCAATATTGAACTCACCTTTGTTGCAGAAGTAAAATCGTTTAATTATGAATCAATTTATAAGTTTACGTTATGTTACTCTAATTTCTAAACGCAATGAAATGGAACACATGCCGTTTAGTGTTTTCAAAACACTTGTTTATCAAAACTTGTGCTCTAAAATGTTAAGTACATTGCTGTGATGAGTTTTTCATCCTGCGAAACGTGGACCCATTTCTTTTTCAGTTGAAACTATTAACTATTATGTAAAGAAAATAAAAACAATGAAACTTTTACGCATTGCAATTGAAGCTAAGAATTGCCATTTTCCTATTCTGAAATGTATATTATATTTTGAATGATAAACAAGGATGGAGATTGTGATATATTCTGATATGGAGCAGAATATAAATTGGTTATAAATTCTACATCAGAATTGAAATTATTACTTAATGTCAACGAAACAATACATGATAGAAAAAGACAAAGAGCTGCGATTTACCGAGGAATAGACGCATTGGGAATTGAACTGCAGTGACTCTCATAATAGAAGCACATATTGGAACTGCCTATATAGTGTACTCACGGAATCTTAACCTATAAATTTTTCCCATTTCATGTTACAATCACTGCTGAATAATCTGTATCGCTCTGCCGTTGTCATGGAAATGAAGTTGCAATGTGAGATTCCGTTTTCGAAACAACTGCAGTGATACCTATCAATTATTCAACCGTATCATGTATCTATAGTAATAAAAGAAAATTAGGTCAAGATTTCATTTCGTTATGAAATTTCGGAACATCTAATTAGGTGTATCACAATGGGTGGTATGGTGATAATTGGAGCTAATCACGAGAATAAATAATTTGATTTTGTCTCCGCGTGTTACAATCTATTAATGTATTGTGAATTTTATAGCGGGAAGAGATGGGAATAGAATTGGTTGATTTATAGATTCGTGTACTAGGAATAGTGTGTAGTGAGATTAGCACAGCCTCAAATTGATTAAGTAATAGTTATTTAAATTGGTTGTTAGATATGTAAATTAGATAAAAATTAATTAATAAAACTCGAGTTTTATTATACCATTAAGCAAAAGTTAGCACGTTTCACATTCTCTTCAGGCAGACCATAAAACATGTTGGCTTGCATCTCTCAAGGAATAAATTATTCTCATGATCTTGCTAAGTACTTGTGCTTAAATGATTTATAGCATGGACGAATTTTATAAATAACAACAAATGAATAAAACAAATTATTGATAAAGTTTAGGACATTTGGGGACTTTTTTTGGTGGGGGATAGGAATTAGGGAAGTGTTTATCTAACAGTAACCAATCTTCAAAACATGTGTTTTGCCACGACTTTATTCTACTTCTGTAACTTTAGAAAATTTGTTTCCTTTTTTTGGCGGAAACGTTTTTGTGATTGCAAGTAAATGCAAAGTTAGATAGTAGTTTCTCAATATCACTTGTGTAAGGCAAATAGTTTCAAGGATTTTAAATTTACTTTTGGTTTTTGAAAATTGTCAACACTAGACTTAAAAGATGTTGCCAATGGCCATATTGGATTTCAAATAAAATTGAAAAGTAAATTCACTCAAATGCAGTTTGATTTTTTTTTTTATTCTCTAACACTGAACAAACAAGAAGAGAAGTTTTTTCTCATTAAAATTCAAATTTTTTCAATTTATTTTAAATTATTCCCAGTATTTACAGTTCGGAATCCTATTTTCAATAATTTTGAATAAAACTAGCAGGTAGTTTTTTTTCTTGTCTGGAATATTTTTTAATTACATATTTTGATCGATAAGAACTAATAAAAAATTATTAATGAATCAATACAATAAGAAATATGAATTTTTCTTTTTTTCTTCTTTTTGTATCATGATGAATGCGTTTAATGGCTCGGTGAAGATCTAATGTCTTTATTTTGGCATCGTGGGACATTTTCACTTTAACATTGATTTGGTTTCTTAAAGCATCTGGAAGGTCGAGAGGTTCGACTGCTTTAAGACAAAGAGATAGTGTGCGTGACTAACTGTGACTCTAAACTCACTTCTCAAGCCTTTACAAATATATTTCCTGCATTTTTCTTTAAACGAAGGGAATGAACACTCATTAGGATGTGGTCATTAGTGGCGAAGCAGTTTAAGAAAAGCGGAATGAGTCAAGGACTGCACTGAAAGCAAACATTTTGCGTTAAATAGAAACCATTTTGAACGTCTCAACAACCAAAATTAAATCCAGCCAAAACCAATTTTTATTTGTAAGTAGAAAAAGAAAGACCGACGGAAAAAAACAACTTTCAACAGACACATGACGCAAGTCGGTATTATTCGAGTCAGAAAATGGCATTATATAGACCACTCTTTCACTTTCTGTTAATGTTTGTAAGCCTCGAAATTACGTTGGTAGGCAGAGAAATACCAAACGTGACGTTAATTAAGGTTGATGAGACCAGAATGGTCAATTTGTTTATTGAAAATATAAAGAGGGGATTAACAGGTAAGGGAGGATGTGATTGGTGGACAGTGTCCACAATACGGAGAAGGGGGAAGCGTGGGTGACCCTGGCGGTCACAATGTTATAACCAGCAAAGACAACAAATATTTCCATCATACTTCAGCTTTCTGGAATTGGCAGTTGCATGATGTAATTTTTTGAGAAATATCTTGTCCGGGAAATTGCTGGAAGGGGCCGGAAGTGGCTTATAAATAAAGAATACCCATTTTTACAAAATAATAATTTGTTGGATGAACTTTATTTTCCATTTTTATCAATGATAATTTCAAAGAAATGATTACAACAAACCCATTAAAATCCGGCACATTCTAACATGAATTTAAATTGAATTGGCGTGTTGTGAGTAATTCAGGTAAACAGCATGAAATTCCATGGGTGTTAATAAAATGGCAAAATGATTCATCAAAGTAGAAAAGCTATTAATAGGCGAGACTAATGACCTAAACCGAAAGAAATTATAGGTTTGTTTGCAGGGATTGTCACAAACAAAATTTATGAAGGGTTAACATATATCATTGTTTTTACACGGAAACGTGCGTGTGATTTCGTGTCCTGCTGTTTTATGTGCCAACTAACATCTATATTTTTTTTCTTCAAAACCTTAATACTGAAAGTCAATCTGAAAAAAATAATTTCTGCTTGGCTTCCATCTTTATGTGGTCATTAAATATGTGTGACCATTTGTCGTTTGGTGTTATCAACAATTGATTTTACTATTGACTAAGATGACGTGACTTCCAGTGAAGAATGCAAGTATAGTGCACCACTTTTGTATGCTTAATTTGAGGGTTTTGAATTTTTTTTCTACTTGGTGAATTATTTGTTTACAATTTTACTCCGACCAATCCCATTAGATTATGATTATTTGTTTTGTTTGAGTATGTTTGCTCATGTAAATGATGTTTTTTTAAAAATCGTTTTGTCCTTTTGCGGTGTTTATGCAAGCTTATTCGATGTACTTCTTAAAATGATCAAAAGAACCGATGAAATAAATATATTCAAGAATTGAAGATGTTTCCTTTAATTAAATCAACTGTTTTCATCAAGATTAAAATGTTGATAGCAGGTACTACCAACAATTCAACTGAATTTCTTACTAAACAACATAATCTTAGATCCGGATTAAAAATAATTAACATTACTAAATGAGTGAATAAAGAATGCTAGCCTGCTCGTTATTATATAATAAACACAAAAGCCATACACCGCTTACTATAATCTTTTATGATAAAAGGTTCAATGAAATGAAATCCAGTATCGATTGTATGACATTTTTAAAAATGTTTTTCCACAATGGATGGAACAACACAAAAGAACGCAGGTGCACTATTTACAAAAAAAAATTTTTATCAATCAAATCAGTAACTTTTTAGTGAAATGTAATGGGGAATAATAGGCGGACGGTTTATTGTTGACTTTCTTAATCAATAATGCCTAAATTTTATAATTGACAAGCGTAGCGCAGTGAAGCACTTCAAAAATTTCTTGAAGACAAGAAGAGGAATATGACGTTCAGGCAGGCACACGCAGTTATTTCGTTGTTTAAAGTCGGAAATTTAGAATCGATCATTGTGACTATCTGATGGAATAGAAATTTGTATAACACGCTGCCGCACGATTGGCGAACAGCAGTTTTTGTTTCATTATACCGGCGAAATAAACCACAAAGGTTATCGATTCGTCGTAGGCTCAGGTTGCTAGCTCAGTGATCAAGGGTTCTTTAATGACCCGAGAGAGACTTGTAATGAGACCTTCTTTTCAGCCCAAGAAATTTCAACTGGCTGCAACTTCCCATTTGCAGTCCCAGCAACCATTCTCTTTCTTCGGTCAAGTTGAAGGGTGGTTTGCAACTCTTAACTCGCTTCAACTTGAATGAAACTAGGATATAGAAAAGCTCTTGCATTTTCCACTGAAAATACACGTTGAATTTAGATGAAAACTGGCAAAACAAAGTATGGCGATATCATTATTTCTTGCAGCAAAAATCTCGGGGGAGCTTTTTTTTGATTAAAATTGCATTGGTTAAATAACCCGTAGGAGTTTTCTATTCGAGCTTCGATTAATTATCAAACGCATTAATTTTTCATTTATGCATTATGTGAAGTAAAGGGGAAGTATTAAATAATTTATCGTTTTATAATTGATGTGAAATATTAATTGCTGTGAATGTTTGATGTGTATTTTAATGGATTTACAATTTGAATAATGTTTTTAATATTTTAATATTTTTATTTTTTATTTTTTATTTTTAGGTGTATGATGATGAGGATTGAGGAAGTAAGGTTAAAGGTCTTTTCCGCATGAGTGCTTCGTTCGAAGCCGAATTCTGTTGCTGTCATCACTTTTGGTATTACCCGCATTACGGAGTGAATTGTATTTGCAACATACTAAACGTTCTGCTTCTATATGTAGGCAAATTTTGACGCATCAGCCACATCAGCAATACACTTGGCTTGTGTGAAAATATTCGAAAACATTGGCGGTAATTTGGCATTTTGGATGCATGATGAGGCTATTCCATGAGTTGACGCGTGTAATGGCGTATTGTTTGGAGATAAATTGAATTAAAGGTAAAAATTTATTATTATTTTATGATTATTAAATGAAAAGCAATATAAATTATTGCTTTGAATTGGCAAATAATAAATATTGTAAAGTTTAAGTACAAAAAGGGTTAAAATATTTAATTTTATTACAAAACCCATCTAAAAAAAAGAAAAGAAAAACAGACTCGTATGTAGTGAATCCTCAATCAGCGTTTGGACTAGCGTTCTCTCTGCGCTATAAGCCACCTGTCTTCAATACGCGCTTGGTGCTTAGTGATCAAGTGCTTAAAGGGTCTGAATCTAGGTGCTTTAAAGGTTGGGGGACTAAGACAACAACTTTGTATTTAATAGAATGTAAGTTAGTTTAAATCAAGTATAAAGTATAATGAATAATGAATATTCATTGTTGCAATATCATAACTTGATTACTTTGTGCGAAATTTATAGTATTACTCACTAAACATGCATTACTTATACAAAATACAATAATTTCTCCCTATAAATCCATGTACTGGTATTTACTTGCAGTTTCTCCAAATCACTTATAGGATTTAGTCGTTAGATGAATTAAAAAGGTTAATTCGAATCAGGGTTACATTTGTATGTATTTTAACTGGAACATTGTGTATGGCTAATAAAAAATGATTATTATTGGTTGTCTGTAGGAAATGGCTGTTTCGCGCTGAGAATTGATTACTTTCCAATGTTATGTGACGGCTGAGATGTTTGACAAGTATAGAAGCAAAATTGATAATGCGAGATTTGTGACGTGCAATATGTTGAGCACGTGTAAGCTATTAGATCGTGGGTATTAGGTCGAGTGTATGTGTTTTATATATGAGAATTTAACTCGTAAAAACTATCGACGAGAGCGTACGCGCGGATTCGTTGAATTCGAATTTCTGGTCGAATCTCATTGGTCGGCGCGCCTATTGTTTTGATTATTTAGCACCATGATAAATATCCGAAAATAAATTTATGTTTTATCCATTTCTGTAACAATTAGCCGCAGAGCGAGCCACTACACCTCAATCACAAAATGGCAATGGCGCGATGTTTCACGGGATTTCACAGGATTCCACGAGATTTTGCGAGATTTTGCGAGATTTTGCGAGATTTTATGAGATTTTCTGAGATTTTACGGGATTTTATGGGATTTACATTTGCTTGGGTATTTCGTTAAAATCTCGTGAATCCCATAAAATCTCGCGAAATCTCGTGGAATCTCATGGAATCCCAGCCGAAATTTTGTGCAATATGATGGACAAACTTTGGGAAATCTCGTGGAATCTCGTGAAATCCTTTGAGAAATATAGACATAGATTTGTTGTTGTTATAGTTTTTCTCGTTAGATTCTCTTTCTGAATACCACTTGCACTAGTGATTGTCGAAACAGCTTGCAACCATTCATTTTTTCACTCATTGGTAAAACCACTCGTGCATCTAAAAATTGCGACCAGAATAAACCACTCGTGTCTTGCGGGCACTTGTGATTTATTCAGGTCACAATTTTTGATGCACTCGTGATTTTTACGAAGTAAAAAAATTCATTGTTACAAGCTTATTTCGACAATCACACTAGCGCTTGTGGTATTACAACTGAAAGTGGAATGGAGATTTAGGCGAACGAGGATATTGTTGGCAAGCATTTTGCTATTATATCTGGTCATTTAATAGGCTTTTAAATATTTAATACGAATGGCCAATACAATTAAACTAATTAATATTTAATTATGCTATAGCAGAGCAGTGTTTATTAAATATGAATTTTTAATTAAATGTAAATATTGGAAAGAGTATTTGCCAAATAAAAGTAATATAGATTGAAAAAGTCATAAGTAAACAACATAAATTTGAAAATGTTGAACCTTATCAGTTGTCATTAGGTTTTCGACATGCAATTACAAATGAACTGCGCATTGCGCATACAATATATGAATATTAGATACATTGCGATTTCGCAATTAAATTGAAAACTAGTTTTAAATTTTTTTAGATATGTTTGGATTTTAATATTTCAGTTGTTGACATGGAAAAAGAAGTTTTTTAAAAGTATAAGTTTAATCTCTGAAGTCAGTACATGTAAGCTTGTTTTTCTGCAAGATGGCTTCCAGCTGTCACTGACTTTTGCACCCACACATCATAATCTTTCTTTCTGTCAGGTTTCTTTTCAACACTGCATTAATTATGCACTAAAAAAGTTCATAGCTGGATGAAAAATTTGTCACAGCTAGATTTTGCACACTTATTCTGCGTAAATCCTAAATATGGTGCTGCATTTTGCATAAAGTTGAGAATCATTAATGGTTACTGTGACTTTATTCTATACGTTTGGAAATTGACTTTAAAACTATTATATTTCTACAGAATTCACTTACAAACGTGTTATTGAGCATCTGGTAAGATGGTTACATGTTTAAATCATTTTTTTTTACTAAATAACCGTGGATATTTTTTGTATTAGTTGAAGGATTCGAGTTTGGTTGAAATTGACTCATAGTTGATTATGTCGATTTTATTTTTTATGGGCGGAGACAGGCTGGATTTGCTTGATATTTGTTCAGTTTGTTTTGAAAGGTTTTTCTGGATGTTGACTAGACTCATATCCAGGATTGTAAAATGTAAACAGCCAGAAGTGAACAAGTTGCAAATTTCATTTTTGTTATGCTGAAAAAGAGCATGGGCATACGCACAAGAGATGTGGGTATAGTAAATCCTTATATACCATTAGGTATTGCAAACCTTTATCTTCCTATAATGGTTCAATTGAGGATTGTGAATAGAGTATTGACTGTCCACTGTGGTGCCATAAACATCTCTCACAGCACTATCGGAACATCAGGTGCACCATCCAGGGATCTGTACAGTGTCATAAACTAGTGTTAGGGTGGAATGTTGAGGTCGTGTTCTGAAGGAGCCCCTGTGATCAATACGTTCTCTTGGCAGAAGTAGGGGAGGGGGAAATTGAGTGCTATTGGGAGGACAAGAGTGGCTGGTTGGTGTAGCCATCTGACATCCCGCCATTGATCACTTTACACTTGACTCAGTGCTTTTGTTTGCTAGTTGGTGTTCACCCTTGTAGAAAAACGAATATCTGTGTTGTGAGTTAGTGCTTTTCTTTTGGCTTCCGGCTCTTTCATCTTCCTGTACCTACTTTAAGGTTACAAAGTGATATATTGGATAGCAAAACAGTTTTTTTTTTTGGACAATTTTTTAGGTTGTTTAGTGATATTGGCTGCATATTGAATTCTGTAAGGTAATTGAGAAATGATTTATATATTTTTTTTTATATATAAAAAAAATAATTTTATAATAAAAATTAATTATTTTGTTAAATTTTAAAATATTTTTGACCGTGATTGCAATTTTTTTTTTAAATTAAGAGGATTTTTATATTGTTAATCCATTTATCCAAGGTTGCTTTTCTCTTTAATATGAATTATTGAATTTGGGTAAACGTGATAACACGCCCATTCATTCCCATCACAAGAAAAATAATAATAATAAATAAAACAGTAAAAATTTAAAACAATTTTTCACAAAGTTACAGCAGACATTATTCAAGTTTTTATTATGTAATTTTTAATAAGTTAATGAAAATGATTTACGACAGGTTTAATGTCGTTTTTTAGGAACAAAAAAAAATGAATATGACTATCAAAATTTGTTAATATAATTAAACCAACCAAAAAACTTTTTAAAATTTGTGTTTTTTTTTTAACTCGGCATATTTACTGATATCTTGGGAACCGGCAAATGAGGTTAGATCTCGTCATCCGTGTATCTATAGAGGTCAAATGAGGCATCTCGAAGAAACATCTCGATGACTGCTCTCTTTTAACTTATTATTACAGTTGTTAATAGATGAAATTTGTACGTTTTGCTGGTTTTAGTTTTATGCACGATTCATTCAAAAGTTTATGATGTATTGTTTAAAGGCACAACCTTTTTGCATGAAAACAGAGGAAAATCTGACTTTATTTTACAGTAAGAATACTTAGGCGCATGCAGCGCATTAGTGCTGACACTTGGTGTTCTCATACATATAGTCTGGACAAGAAAAGATGATAGTTATCAGATTTTCTAGCACTCGAGAGGAAATGCACGCCGGAATATTGGATAAAATGGAACAGAATGCGTTGTATCATTTTCTGGATCTTTTGACTCTTATGCATTTAGAATAAAAAATAAAATAAAAATTGTTTTTCTTGTACATACAAGGTTAAAATTTTTTATTAAAACTAATAAAAATTGCAACATCTTGTTTCACTTCAAACTAAAGATGAGCAACAATGCATCAAAATTTCATAATTATGTAATAGGGAAATTTAATTCATAAATATTTTAGTGATAAACAGCGGTAATTAAATAAATTTTTTTTTTTTATTACAGAAATTGAATTTTTTTGAAAATTGGTAAAATTTTATTTTTTAATAAAAAAATAAAAGTAATGCTTAGTTCCCACTTGGCAGAAACTCAGACAGAAAATTTTTTGCCGTGCAGAAAAGTATGTTTTTCGTTGGTTCTCACCTGTGGACTGAAAAGTGGGCAAAAAAGTGCAGAAAAGTACAAAATGGATGCCAGCTAAGGAAGGCAATTTATAAACACTGCTGCTTTCTACACTCAAA
>JH431728.1:85488-122004 GCA_000239455.1 Strigamia maritima | reverse complement strand
AAATTTTGAGTGTAGAAATCAGCAGTGTTTCTAAATTGCCTTCCTTAGCTGGCATCCATTTTTAAATTCTACTTTTCTGCATTTTTTTGGCCACTTTTCAGTCCACATACTTTTCTGCACTCAAAATTTTCTGCAGCAGAAAATTTTCTGCCGGAATTTTTGCCAAGTGGGAACTAAGCATAATTTGGTTTATAAGCTCAAAGATGAATCAAATGAAAAGAAAAACAATTTTGTTTGATATAAGACACAATTTTTTCTGTATAACTTCAAAAACTAGACCAGAATTTGCCAGGAAGCCTTTTTTTTCTTCTTCTTGGGTTTAGACTTTAGTAGATCTGAAGTTCATTTATTATGAATGGGCTGAGAGCAAGCAGTACCCGGGTCTGCATCAATTTTTTATTTTCTGCTCTGATTGCATGTTGTGGCAGGAGTAATACTTTTGGTTGGGTATGTGAATTTTATATTTATTTTTCTTAAAAAATTGTGAAAATAAAGTTGAGTAAGAAAATGAATATTTATCAAGGCTTTTCGTGGTCAGTCAATTTAATAATAATACCGGCGTGTAATGTAGTTCTAGAGCCAAATTTTCACTTCATCTGCTCTTGCATCTGGAGTAATTTTGTATGACATGTGTTAATTCTTTCAAATCAGTTTTCTGCTGTTTTAATTTCTATTTGCACTATTTTCACATTTAGGACATTTTCGCTGGTATGTTAGTTAAGGGTAATGAAAATTAATGATAATTAACTTGAAAAATTTATTCCGAGCACATACGTGTAAAATGTCTTTCCAGCGGCTTTTATTTATTGGTACACTATTGGCTTTTTAAAGTGTGATTTGATTAATTTATTTTTCGGTGAATAATTTAACTTATCTTTACTTAAATTTGCGAATAACATCAACTAACTGATAAATTAAATAGGAAGTGGAATACATTATTTATCACTGATTTATCACTAATCATTGATTAATCAATACAGAAATGAGATATTACTGCGTGCAAAACTTTGACTCTTGACGTTGACGACAAAGTAAAAATCGAAAGCGCTACTTAAGCTAATTAAGTTTTATTTCATATTTAAAAAAAAATCTTCAAATCGTAAGAATTCGAGTAAATTTTAAAACTCAGGATATGCAAGGATTTCCTCCATTATTATACTATAGAATTCTAGATTGTAACTTTTTGCCTAGGTTTTGCCGAAAGAATAATATACATTTTTATCACAACCCTAGAGCACCACCTCTAGACACCTTCCAAGTCTATTTGCAGCATCTACGACAATGTTCACAAGAAACTTGAGCTGTGAAGAGAGAGAGCACTACATACTTTACTCGATTAATTACTTTGAAGTGGCAGCAATTCCATTTACATGAAATCAAACGGCAAATTTGGGATGTAGATTTCGATTTATAATTAAACTTATTATTTATTTATTTCGTATAACATTTTTTTTTTTGTTCGAGAACTTTTTAAAAAAAGAAAAAAAGAAATGGTTATTTCACTTTCCTTTACTGCCCGTTTGAGTTAATGGATTCTGACAAGCTCAATGAAATTAACTAAAGAAGAAACCGTGCAGTTCTCTTAATTGGGTTTTACTATAATGAATATTTGAAAGTTTTCATATTTTTTTTTTGTACAAGTGGGGCCAGTGTGATAAATCATGTACCACCCATCAAAAACCTCGCCTCGCTAATACAAGAAACACGCAAATCGAGACTTCATTACATATGGCGTGACTATTGTATTGCAATCTGATTTTTATCAGCAAAGAAATAAGGAAATCTCTACTATTAAAGGGGAAAATTCTGTAAATTAATAGAATAATAAGATTTTCCATGCCACAGTGGTTTTAAAATCGCATTTGGCCATTTGGGGACATATTTACTGACATGGTGACATAATTTAACATTAGAAAGGATAGAATTATATAGTAATGCGTCATCATCATCGTTTGGTATTGTGGTTGTGATGCCACTGTATAGAAAAATAAAGATGTCAAACGATGAGAATCTTTTGTTGTCGTCGTGGGAATTTTGCCAATCAACAGAAGTTTGTTCTGGTCGAGCCGTTCTCTTTAAAGCAAACAGCAGACAGTCACCAAACCAATTATTTAGCAGTTGGATTAGTTGGCTGGAACTTGGAGTTATCTCGTATAACGTGATTTTTTTAATTTTAAATTTTTATTAATCGTTTTATAATTTAGCTTTGATTTGTTATTTAAATTTAAACGTTAAATATTTAGATTTGTTTCAATGAATGCATTATTTTGGCAGTTCGCAAGCTATAGGAACGCTAGATGTTGAATTTAAGCCAAGACTTAAGTTCTCATTTGCTATCTCATTCACGTTCAAACTGTTGAGATTTTTCGTTCTAGAGCAATGCTGATATAGTTTTATTAGGGAACGCGATTCGTAATCATCATTTTTTTAAAAAAAAAAAGATTTGTGTTTCTAAATTTAAAGAGATATTGTTCTCACAAATTTATTTAATGTTATATAAAATTGTTTAATGGTCATTTTAAATTTACATGCCATCAAGTCTAATCTAAATAATGAAGTTTAAGAATTATTCCTATCTTCATAAAATTAATGTTTTTTCGTGAAATAGTGCTCATTGATTTGAGAAAAAGGATGTGGTGACAAGTCAGTGATAACAGAGCCATAAAATATGACAACAATAATTCTACGTGAGTCATTACTAAGAAATCCATACAAAACACTCTAAAGACTATACCAGGTCCCGTTATAATGCTAATACTGCAGTGTCAAAGTCATCAATTGCATGACAGTTTACTTTACTCTTATAGACAGGGACATGAAATGAATCACACTACGTAGTTTCCAGGCTAGATACTTACACTCTGGTGCAAGAGATAGACGAAGATGAATCCTGTATTTCTGCCACGGGTAAAAGGTCACCCAGGACTCAAAACAGGAAGTTGGAGTTGATGCAAGGCATTGTGGGATTGAGGTGAACACAACAGCATTTCGATTGTGTTTTTCAGCAATTAGTAAAATTGACCATGAATTATTTGTATTTTTCCCCCCCAAGTTGAAACATTGCTTTTAATTTGTACATGACAGAATACATGTATGCATGTGCAGTTGCTAAGCAACTAATCGTTAGCAAGAGACCATTTGTGGTTTTCATTTTTTTTTTATCGCCATTGTAACTTGTATACTTCACACCAAAGAAAATAGTTATTCAACACTCTTAACAACATGTTTGTAACGAATTATTTAATTTTGAGCTTTCTAGATATGTTTCTGTTATTAAAAGTGGAAATTATGGAACAGTATCCACGTTGTAATAAGATGTTACAAAAAATAATATAAGTCACGAAGGTTAACGTGTGAAAATGAAATTATTAACTCTGGTTGAGACATCTCAAGTTTGGGTTGCATTGCCCACTTTTTAGGTGCCCTGATACTAGGATCAATGAATTCTTTCGAGGAAATATGGTTGGATGCGCACTATAGACATTTTTGACGGAAAGAGGAGTATATCAGGTAAAGATACGAAAACAGTTTACACGTCCATCTAAAGCTTTTTTATCTGGTTTTTAACGTTAGAAGTAGTGAGTTTTTAGTGCAGTACTAACAACAGTAATGTTTACAGAATGGTAAAAGGATCATGCTTGGTTCCCACTTGGCAGAAACTCAGACAGAAAATTTTCTGCTGTTGTTGGTTGTTTTTCTGTTGTTGGTTCCCACCTGTGGACTGAAAAGTGGGCAAAAAAGTACAGAAAAGTACAAAATGGATGCCAGCTAAGGAAGGCAATTTATAAACACTGCTGCTTTCTACCCTCAAAATTGTCTGCAGCAGAAAATTTTCTGTTGAAATTTCTGCCAAGCGTGAACTAAGCATCATGCGTGAAAGATATCTTTCACAGAATTACTCCATCATCAGATATGCAAAAATGCGTAATTGTTTGGAATTCTGAAACATTTTTATTGCAATGTTGCAGTTGAAAAATTGTGCATAGAAAAATGTCTCCATATAGATACAAGTTATGTTATGTATCTAATTCTATGGAGGTTGAATCTGATTACAATATTCAAATTTTTCTTGGAAGAATTTTTTAATATTCTAGGAATTTCGTCTTCAATCTCTTAAAAAATGAGCTGGTAAATAAATTTAAAGTTTGTATTGCAAATAGAAATTTAAAACCGATAGTCGCTGCGTGTTTTATTAAATATTACTTTCACTCGTCTGAGATTAGGTGAATATTTGCTATTCAAAAGAGTACTCACCTAAGGCATTAAGTAACTTTATTATAATTCTTTGCATATCTCAGAAGCTCAATCTTATTTGAGAGGTTGGAACTTATGATGTGTCATAGCACCGAGTAAACTGTTGATAAGTAATTCGACAGGTATACGTGAGTCAAATCACAAATGCAAGAAACAAAAATTAAAATAAAACAACCAAACTTCGGGATACCAATCGCGTACAAACTACAAACGAAACACAATATCCAAAGATCGATATTCCGCTGGAAGTCACAGGTCAACGCATAAAACAGGTGCTTTGAGTGATCTCTGTTCACATGGAGGTCAAATGTCATTTCGCAGCGAATGGCCCAGTTTTCTTGCGGTTTACTTTAACCTTAACCAATCTGGAGAATTGGATGCGCATATTGGCTGCAATCTCTTTGCCGCATCTACGTGTAACCTGAGGGATGTTGTATAATATAACAAAGACTTGCTCAAATATAATGCGCAAGTATAATAGTGCATGCCAACCGCGCATGATTTGCCGGCAGCGTCAATTCTCATGTGTTCCATCCCTGCTAAACACAAAGGTTCCTTCGTCTGATAAAAGACCTGATGTATGGAGATTGCTTCGCTATGAATGCTATAGACATTGCTTCAGCATTCCTTCAAGTTATCTATATCCTTGCTCTCTTTTCCGCCTGCTCTTTTCCTTCCTCGTCGGCTTTTCTTCTAAGTTTAAACATAATGGGCCAACATTGCGAAACTGGATCTAACTTTTTTTATTTGGATGTTTTGAATTTTTTAAATGGGCTTTGAATTTTGTTTTTTTCCTTTTAGAAAAATTTATATTAAGCAAATCGCTATTCAGATTTATTTTTTGATTGCTAAATTTTTTTTTTTTTTTACTTGGAGCACTTGAATGGAGATTAAAGTGATGCGTTTTTGAAAGGAAGTTGAAGTGTATGTTAATGGTTGGATATAGAACAACACGGAGTAAAGGATGATCAAAGGGTTATTAAGGTTTATGATCGAGTGCTGTGGTTGTGCATTTTATTCATTCAGTCACGCTAATTGGGTTTATTGGGTATTTTGATTTAATAGGAATAGTTGGGCTGAATTTTTTTGTTTTTTGAAATATTTGATTAGGAAATATTTGATAGGAAATATTTAAAATTCTGTGGGATTTTTTAAAATTTGTTTTCATATTAATAAAATGCCGATCATGATTGAAATAGCTGTCGATGAACTGATTAAATGTTCTACTGGTATCTGAAAAAATATTTCTGCCAATTATTTCTATTGAAGTATGAACACTTTGTGAAGTTCATTAAGTAAAGTAAACGAAGAAATAAAGCTGAAATTAATATTTATGCATTATCTGTTGTGATTTTATGGTTCTCAGAAATGGATTTTGAGAGCTTTCTGCGAGGAAATTGGTAAACGATAATGTAAGTGAAAACGCAAAGTATTTGCCATTTGTAAGTCGATTGAGATGGTTATTAAATACAAAGCAGGCTTAATATAGTGGTCAGGTTTGTAGTTTTGTCTTAACTAAATCTACAATGACGACTACTTCTGAATCATTGATCAAGTGCTGCCCGCAGCTGTGCGTTATCTGTTTAAGCACACAAAGCACACTCACTTTCTGCTAGATCAGCAATTTGTGGAGTGGAAGAATTCCCAGCTAGTGCAGGTAATGTGTAAAATATTTCCCCGCAGAAGAATATCTGCTAAAAGTTAAGGGGATGCAACTTGGAAAAACTTAATCAGCTTAAAAATTTTTATGGACTTTAGAGAAGGAATGTAATTTGCAGATTAATTCACGCGGGTGAGTTTCCCCTATTTGCACCAGTTTGATTGAGCAAGTTATTTATTATTCAATTACATTTCTAATGAACACTCCATTTTCACTTTGCATTAGAACCACTACATTTTGCATTATTAGCATTTTGCCAGTATTAATTTTAAATTAATAATTTAACACCAGATAAAATGCAATGTGAAAGTTTATATACCGGTTTTGCATTTCACATTTTTTACCATTAATTCCCACTATGAAATGTGAAAAGTATTAAAATTTACAGGAAATGCAAATTTTAATGGTGAAAAATAAGAAATACAGAACAGTTTCTGAATTTCAAATTTAATTTTGACGTATATTTAAATTTACAGGCATTAAAGGCATTAAATTATTACAGGAAATCACTGCTATTGAGTGTGTGACTAAGGAAGACAAATTGGTTTGCCTACTTCAAGTGCTCTTCACCCAAGTGCATCCAAGAAATAATGTGACAGAGTTTGAAAAGATTTCTCTCCTACTTGCACATAAAAAAAGGAAGAGTACTTCAATGGTAGTTGTATTTTTTAACTTTTTCTTTTTAGTTTTTTTATTCACTCTCGTAATATCCCCTGCGCAAAGAAACTGAGATTAAAGTTAAGAGAATTTAAGATGAATTGTTGTTGTAAAGAAATGGCAATTTGAGATGAAAGATAGGATGTAAATGGTTTTGAAGAGTGTTGAAAGGCGTCAGCTAAAGTATGTCATGGTTGGAAATTGTGGGATTCAGGTCGAGTAATTCAACAACATGAGTAGGACATGTGTGGTAACATCCCAAGCGACTATAAACATTTATCAGCTCTAATTGTTACACTGTGTACTCTATTAGTGGTGATTTCACCAGCACGATAGTGAACACAAAAGTAATTTGAATGAAGTGTTTAAAGTGGAAAGCGATGCGGTGTGTGATCGACGACGAGGTTGCGTCGAGTTTTCTTGGCTTTGTTTGCTTTATGCAGAAACTTAAAGAATGGAAATTGAAAAGGAAAATATAGATGCGTGGTTTAATAATGGAAATCGGTAACTTTGAGTGGATTATGATGATGAAGCAAATTTAAAAAAAAAAAAAATAGTTTGTTAATAAGGTGGTTAAAAAGGGTTGGATTTTTATGTTATTTGGAGAAGGAAGTCATTATGAGAGTTTTAAAGGAGCTGTACAGGGACTGTGATTGTTAGGCTTATTTTTTTTTTTTTTGGTAACCGACAAATGAATTACCAAACATTTGAATTTTGGTTACAAAATTTATATGAATGTTTCTAATTTTAATGAACTCACTTTTCTGCTAAAATTTAGAAATTAGTTAATCTTTTCACGATGTTACAAGGTGGACATTTTATTTCTTTTGAACCATTAATTTAGCTTGTCATCATGAGGTTCGTGACCATCAAGAAACAAAGTGAATGGTTTAACAGCAGATTCTAAATAGCCGACTCTGTATTATTACTCTGTGGCTTGGGAAAACGCAGGACTGTTTAACTGCTGAAGCATAACTTGAATGCTTGTGTGCAAACCAAAGTAGCATTGTACTGCAGCAATAAAAGTCCTACTCTATGCTTAGTGTCTGATTAGATGGGTCGGTAGACAATATAAATTTTTAATATACTGTATGTACAATGGAATTTTTTTTAAAATTTAACTTTCTGTGTGAATATATATAAAAAACTAAAAATTGTCTTCTCATATTTTTTAATTTATAACGTATTTCACTTAAAAGAACTTTGACTTTAGGACAATTTGACCAACCGTTTTAAAAATTACTTCAGTCGCGAAATCATTTACGCCAAATTACGCTTTAGCTACACATCATTTGCACCAGCCACCAGTCGTTGACAATTTACAGAGAAATTACTTGGGTAATGTTGCCAATTTTGGATTAAGTTGTAAAATGGAACATTATATCAGACTGCAGATTTTCCACAGTTAGAGAATGCAATTATTACTTTTTTTTAAACGTAAAATCACCAGAAGTGCAAAAAGGAATGTACTATTAATTAAAATGCAAATTCTCAGTGAGTAGTATTAATTTTAAACCATTTTGCTTGGGCAAATGCAACTGGAAGTCATTTGGATTATTCTGTACCATTAATTTCATAAACGCATTGAGATTTGAGAATTAGTAACATGCTGTAATTTGGGCGGCAGGACTTCACTGCAAATGTCAACAAGTAGTGACCTTTGTTGTCATTAGAGTTTTATGTTGAACTAACAATTAATAAACAAATGCACTGGTAGTTTGAGTTTGCTTTTTATTTCTGTTCTGGAAAGATCAAAAAAAAAATTTTTTCTTGAAAGTTTACATTTTTAAGTCATTAACATTTTTAGGTTAATAATTTTCAATGTGCCACTTTATGATAGGTCTTATTTTAGTTTTTTAAAATATTTATTTTTACTCATGAAACAAGAAAATATCTAAACAACATTCAGAAAATATTTTTAAATAGCATTAGAAAGGTTGATTCAACATAATAATGTTATTTTTTATCAACATTTTATTTTTTCAATATTCAACATTATATGATATTTATACAACATTGACAGATGACCCAGCATTTAAATGCAACATTTGTTGTATCACTAATTCAGCATTAGTTGTTGATACAACATCCCATATTAAACTTTTTGATTATTGTTTCAGAATGTTGATCTAACATTTAATGGATGTTGTCTATGAACTTCAACATTCAAACTTTCGATCAATGTTTAAAAATGTTAATTTTAGGTTACAGGAAAAGAAAAATCATATTTTACTAAACTGTCATTTAGACTCTAAATAACATCACAAAGTTTTTAGCATTTGAAGTTCAGGTTTGCTAACGTGAAAAACGCGAGAAAAACAATGAGCAATGGCGCGTAATGGCGTGATGGCACCAATTACGTCATGCATTAACGTATATACTGCGCTAAAAGTGACCATGCATGACGTAACTGGTGCCATCACAACATTTCGCGCAATTTCTCATTGTTTTTCTCGCGTTTTTCACGTTAGCAAACCTGAACTTCAAACGCTAAAAACGTTATGTGCTGGTATTTTTTGACACTCCAAATGTATTGTAAGTGTTATTTTTGGGTGTATTGACAGTTTAGGGAAATATCTTTTTTCTTTTCCTGTAACCTTTAACATGGAGTTGATATATTTTATGCAACTGTGTTGAATTTTCAGGATACAATAAGACTTAAAGAATAGCACGCGCACATCAATTGTAGCCTCAAGGCGTCAAACTTTGTAAGTTGTAAAAAAATATATACTGTATATCTATTAAATTGTTGCCTGGAGTTGGCATTTATTATTAGATTTCACAACTTGTGAATAATGTACCGGTACTCTGAAAAATTTAAAATTTCTTCTAAAAATGCGTTTATATGTAAAATGTGTAAAAATTAGAATTTGATTTAATTTTAGCATCAGGATGTGATATTAGACACAGACGACACAGTTAGAAATATTTATGGGCTGCTTGATATTTGTCTCCAATTGCTCAGCCTGTCTTTAGTTTTACAAGGTATAAAACTTTAACTGTGTTACTATCTACTGGTTCTTCCCCAGAGAGTAAATTCATATAAAACGCATTTTATTACTCTACACACACCAAATTCATTAATGCAGAATGCTGTAAAAAATACCCTTTCACACTGCGGTCAAATTGATGGCCTGTAATGCTATCTTACCATCATTTGGCTACGATGGTCGCAAATCATACTCCAAAGAAGCGAACGGGAAGAAGAGTTAGAACTTATGCCAATAAACTGCTGACTGGTCCCATCATCCGTGGTCTGGAGAAGAGAATACCATGACCATATACGACTTTACTATCGTTGCTAGTTGAGGCCAATTGGGGCTCCAACTTATAGAAGATGAGATAGCACGGTCGAGTAAAAAAGGTTTATCTGCTTCTGGCCATTGCTGCCAGTTGCCAGTTGCAAACTTAACGGCCGGAGTCTCAAAAATTGCGCGTAAATGTCGTATACTTTACTGACCATGCTCACAACAGATTCCGATAACACAATGGGCCCGATTTACTAAATATTGAGTTGGGCATTAAAATTAAATACAATAATGCTTAGTTCCCACTTGGCAGAAATTCTGGCAGAAGATTTTGAGTGCAGAAAAGTATGTGGACTGAAAAGTGGGCAAAAAAATACAGAAAAGTAGAATTTAAAAATGGATGCCAGCTAAGGAAGGCAATTTATAAACACTGCTGCTTTCTACACTCAAAATTTTCTGCAGCAGAAAATTTTCTGCCGGAGTTTCTGCCAAGTGGGAACTAAGCATAATTGGATTCATTTTTTAGAAATGCCTTACAGAAGATGGAAGAAATGTAAATTTTGCCTTGACATTTAACTTGTATATTATAATATCCAAGACAGTCCTGCTGTGGGATGATAAGTAAACCGGCCAACCAAGGTGATGAGATCAACAACACCACCAAGTAAGCAGCAAAGTCATTCTCCAAAAGGCACCAAAAATTTCCTTTTGCGACTTATAAAAATGACTTTTGGAATTGCGCAGGTTAAATCGACAGCCATTTTGGAAGTCATCTAAAGTAACTGATTCGCATTTTAGTGCATCCAATCATAAGCCTCCTTCACACAAGACAGAAAAGGAGAAGTGACGTCTTTTTTTACAAATTGTACACAACTATTGAAATAAGAAAATTCTCGTTGGAATTCTCATATCTCAATACAGTATATACATTACAATGAGTACAGTATCCGGCACTTAATGAATACTCTCTGAGTTAATTAAAATTACAGTGCACAATTCGACATTTAAGCTACATAGTAGATTGATCAATCTTTAGCATGGAAAGAGCGGAGTCGTGAGCTTTTAAGTCTATTGGCTCAAGTCGTGCTTGCTTAACGGGTGCTGTGTACAAACGATCTAGTCAAAATGGAGTGTGACAAGTCTCTTTTTTTCTTTTTAAGTATGCGCAAATCTGGTTAGTGGCTTTTGATTGATTTTGCATCTATAATGTAAACAACAAATTAGTGGGTGATAAATTAAGCCTGAAACCACTAAAACTTCTTGTTTGTATTAAAGTCAATTTTAATTACATAAAAATGTAAATAAGCTGAAGCAGTTTTTATGGTTTTATGGATTTCACACGTCAGATAAATTATTTTGAAAGTAAAAATCATAAACAACTTAATTGTCACGTCGCGAGAGTTTGCTCGAAGACCATAAATGGGCAAATGATGATTTCAAAGTTTTGGATCTACTTTTTAGGAAGTTCATACAACCTATATTAACGTGGGCACTTTTTTTTCTCTTCTTTTTCTTGTGCCGAGTTGCTGTTATTGCTAGGAAATAAAATTTATTCTCTTAAGGGACATGAGAGAGGCCGAGCCAAAAATTAATGGATTTCTTGCGTGGTGGAGTCATCCACTTTGTCATGATGGGGAATGGAAAAAATCATCAAAATATAGGCATTTCAACATCCATTCATGCATTGTTTTTTTTTTTTGTTTTATTTATTAAGAGAATGATCAATAAATAAACCAGTCACTCATTATGAGGGATTACTAGTCATCTTTAAAGTGGTAATTATTGTGCAGTTATATTGCTGATATTAAAAGTAAATTATAGAGACAATGACTGGAGGTGCTTTTGATGTGTTTCTGTCTTGCAGGAGATTGTCTGTGAGCAGCAATAGGCTATTTGTCGAGGTGTTTGTTGTGAAAAGTTTTTTCATTAATTTTAAATTGTATTAATTAGGTTTTGTTGAAGTTATGTTTAGAATGTTTTTAATGTTTTTTTTTGGGAAGTAGGCGAGGAAATTAAAAATTCTTTATTTTGGGTAAATTATTTATTCTTCAATTTGTAAATATGATTTTTGAGTAATGAATTAAAAATGAATTTGTATGAAAAATTCTTTTTCAGGATGTCAGGTTTCGAGTGAAACATAAAAGTTTAATTTTTGAATCTTGTTTTTGCATAATAATCTTATTACAGGGATTTAAGACAAAATTTACTTTAAGAATTAAGTATTGCAGTGAAGCGTAGATGAAAAATTTGAAAATTTGCTCGTGGACATGAAATGTATAATTGGGGCTTGAGGACTTTTTTACTAGGAAGTAAATTGTAATCACCTGGATGAATTCATCAGAAATTTATACTTTTCTATGTTGTTTAGAAATTTATACTTTTCTATGTTGTTTTCATGTATATTTCACCGGTTTGTATTATTGCAAATTTAATAGTTTATGATGCCATGAATTTTACAGTTGTATTGTTTGAATTCTGTAATTACAAAAGGGCATTAAAATTACAAGAGGTTCTAACGCCATTACCAAAAGTGGGGCATCAAAGGTCATAACTAAATACAGTGTATTTAATATTTTCCTACAACGGAAAATGACACTTTCACAAAATGATCTGTAAGGTCGTGTGATGGTCTGGTCGATTGTCCATTTGGTCATTGTGAAAACTCCAAAGACACCGCCAGACCTTACCTTCACATAAACTTTTATGTTCGAGAGATGATGGTGTAAAATTACATTATCGCCATTTCTTTCCGGGAAAGAAAGTAAAGCTGGAAAAAATTTAATTTTTATTTTTTTGAAAATATAAATTTATATTGTGCTATTAAATTCTATTTTTAGGGAACAATTTAGTAGTTTTTATTACTGAAGTCAACAAATATTTTTAAAAAAATTGCTTTTATACATTAAAATATATTTGAGTATGAAATTCCTGACATATATTTTTTTCTGGCTCAAAAAGCAGTGCGGTTTCTCATAGGGAAAAAATCTTGATAATCCTTAAATGCTTTGTGTCAGGATTGTGCAAATCCATTACTATAGCTACAAACTGTTTAATTTGATGGAAATGTAGTGGTTTGTCTTAGGTTTTTCTATTAATTAATTTTCACTTTGGATTCTTTTTGACTCGTCTCTGGTTTGAGGGAAAGCCAATTTTCGAGTTTTGCTAAGCTGGCTTAAAGTACAAAATAATTCGCACAGCAATGTGCTGCAAAGGATATATGCCGCTAAAATACCGTTAATCTCATAATCCCTTTTAATCGAAACTAGATCCAGTAAACAGGAAGTTGCTGTAAGGTCTTCAATGATCGCTTTATCGCATTATTATAATGCGTTATTTTAAGTACAGTTTTCTTAATTTGAATTTTTTTTTCACAATAAATGGGTTTTTTGTTTGAATGACGATAATTTGTTTTCACAGGGCGCTCATTCCCACGCCTAATTTCCATAAATGCGATTTTATTGAATGTCAATTGCATTTAAAAGATATGCAATCATTGATGACATCCAAATGTAAAATTCCATTAATTCAAATTCAATTAACTTTTTTTTTTTTTATATTTTGCAAATTTGAATGTGGTCTAGGGAAATTAGGAAAGTTTTTTTAAACGTCATATTATTTTTTAACTGCTGAGTCCATACGACACTTGAGTCTTCATTTACCCATGAAAAATTGAGTGAATTTAACTACTCACTATGAAACCTGGTTCGAAAAAGGCTAACCATCAGTTAATGTCATAAAAATTTATATTATATACCCCATTGAAACATCAATAAAGTTGGCAGGATGTTTTGATTTTGTATATTTACTTGACATATGAGCAATAACACAGCGACATTTCTGGTTTTCTTACTTTTTGCCTTTTTTGCTAGTGATTTTTATTCTAGTACTACTTGTGCAGTTCAGATACCTCTGTACACATTACCCTGACATCATGATCCAAGTATTGGATTAGTCAATAGGACCCAGGAGTGGTCTGAGAATAGTGCCATTTGACTCTTGTACGTTGTTAAGCGGTAACACCATTACAAACGGCGAGGAGGGCCCAAAGTGCCTGTGCGCCTAAAGGCCCCAGAGAGTCTTAATCCAGCACTGCCGAAGAGGCTGAGGGATGTTGACCATACTAAAAGATTGATTGAAGCCATTTGATTATGACATGACAGATGACAGTGAACATTTTAGTGGTACATGTCACAAATTTCTGTCAACTTAATAGGGATTTTGAAAAATTCAATCTATATAACGTTATGTACAATGCCCAACAATGACTGTAATTGCTTTACTTACTCAGAATTTTTAGTGAATTGTGCTCATATGACCATAAAACTCCATAAATCTTTTTTGATGACCCTGTATACAAAATTGCTATAAATTTAAATTCTACAGGAATAACGAGAAGAATTTTCGGGTGTATGCACTTTTGATGTGTGTTTAAGTGGATTACATTGATTCACAACTTGCTGTGTTATTTAATCCCATTTTATTTTGTTAGTTGGAATTAAACGCAAAGTGCGGCGCAGAATTATTTAGAACGAGTTTGGCTCGGGACAAATTTTGATAATTTTTGGTTAAGCTTTGGTATCTTTTCCCTTCATTTCTGCACCCGCTGTTATTATAGTTTATTGCCAGGAGAAAGCTGATTACATTTCTCTCTCTAGTCCTACACCATCTGTTTTATCACATGAAAGAGGGCCAAGTGCCGCTCCTCCAGCCTTAAGCTTCTCTAACCCTATTAGGCCTAAATGAAGCAAAATGTTGGTTGAGGATTTTGACATATATAACGGGTTATTCGCTCGACACCAATAAGAAAACGATTTCAACAGACTTTTGTTGATTGCATCTGTAAAGTTTTAAGTGAGCATTACTTTTTTATGTTTGTATGCTTTTTTTTGTGATTAAAAATTTTTAATATAAAATAAGCAAAATGAAAAATGTCTATGAAGGATTGGAATGTTTTTCGAGGTTTTACAACGAATAATATTTCATAGTATAAATGCACTAAAAAAAAAGCTTTCAGAAAATGATTGATTTTTTTTTATTTTCTAAGAAACAGAATTCTCTTGAGTGTTAAAGCAGATGGGCTTTGTTGACTTTTTTTCAGTTCTTTTATCAAAGTAACAATAAATGGAGATTAATTTGGCTTTTCTTATTTTTGGGTTTTTTTTGGAGGAAGAAAGATGAAGAAGGTGGTAAAATGTCATATCAAATGGTATGATGAGTTGGTGATTGAGGTTTTTTTTTTTTAAAGAAAACAAATAAAAATGAAAATAGTATGTTTTTTTATTAGTGGTTTATTTTTTTATTATTATTTTATATTATTGATAAAGGATTACCTTAGTGTTTGATGTTTGGCCGCTGCATTTCTTAAATTTAGTTTTATTACGTTGGAGGGGGTCCGTAATTCTATTTCGTTGCAGCTTTTTACTAATGTCGTTTTCAAATGGAACTACACTACATAAAAGAATATCTGCAGTAGTTTATTTCTTCAATAATGGAATTTCTAAAGCAATTTTAAATAAAAATAAAAAAATCTATTTTCAGCATACGAGATTATTTGAATTGGATTACCGGTTTTAGATGTAAAAACAAATTGAAAACAAGTATTTATTTCGTTTTAGAAGATGTATTTAATTTCAATCAAATAGGCGCAAAAATAATTTGATTTTTTTTAAAAAAATCAATCCAAACTTAACCCTAGTTTGTATTAACCCGGTAGTGAAACTGATCTCGAACCTAGAAGGGGCAGTTTTTTAGTGACATTAGTATCATTTGATGATTTAATATATATTTTGTGTTACAATAATAATAAAATCAATGCAAATTTAATGGAAAACATTTTAGGACAAGAAATATTAAGCTAAAATTATAAATAGCGGTTATCACAGTGCAACCAATTCGTAAGTCATTCATTATTTATGCCTGACAACACAAATGCAAATGAAGACAACTTTAATTGCTGCCATCTGCAATTAGCTGTGTGCGGTCAAGGAAATTAAGTTGGTTGGTCATCAACAGGAATACTGCAGTTTGAAAACATTTTTTTATTTTTCATATAATATCATGAAAAATGTGACGCCAAGCCCACCAAAACATTGAAAAATGTGAAAAATGATTATTAAATATAGAACGCAATCGTCAACACGAGCAAAACGAGTCATTTGCTTTATCTTTGTGCAACTCATCTTCGTTTTCCCACTAATTTTGTTTCTAAGCATTTTCTTTTGCCTTAGTCCAAAACCCCTCCATAATTCATGATGGAATAAGTCTTCAGAATGAGATTCCACGCCCCATCAAGTTTTACTATAACTTTGATATAATGCCAGAGTACACCTTATGCTTCCTATCCTTTTCTTGTGTGTCCTGATCTGCTATAGAATATAGGCCTAGTGGTTGAATGCCAGTGGGATCTACACTTTCGAAAGTGTTGGGAATATCAACGCACTGGTTGCATCCTTGCAAGATATATTTTTCAGATGTTCAGTCACATATGGTATAAGCAGATAACAGTGATGTATAGTGTGATTTTATTTTGTACACTTTTTTCTTCAATTTTTTTTGTGCGTGTAGGGGGAATACGGAAAAGGCAAAGGTGGATGGGTGAAAAATGTTAGGTCGCATTGCAGGCGGATATCGTGTAGGTTTTATTGATGTGTTTGAGTTTTCGTTGACACGGAAATTAATCAGATGTTTGTGTTGGTAGTAATTATAACGTGTCCACTTTTGTTTGACATGGTGTTACATATATTGCGATTATTGATTTACCCATGTATTAAAATTCAGGTGCAGATGGTGTGCATATTAACAATACAAATGGGGATAATGGAGAAAGTTATGAGCAGGCTAATTTATTTAGTTTGTAAACTTTATGTAGACGAGTGACTACTGCTGCAATAATTCAATTATTAATATATACAATACATGTGTAGTTTTATGGCAGATTTAAAAAAATATGTCATAATGGAGTTGTTAATATATATTCAAATATTGTTGTTTTATTTTTCAAAGGCAATATGTTTTTATATGGAAAATAAATAAATAATACGGAGAAAATCAATTTGGTTGTATTTACTTATTTATTACTTTTTTTACTGTAAATATAGCTGAAGGTAATGTTTGGCATATCATAAAAATTGTAATAACTCATATTTTTTCCTCTATTGGAATGAAATTTATTTCATGAGCAGATGTAGCGGTAGGTTCGGGCTATCAAATGCAGTCAGGTCAAGATATAATAGCAAGAGAATTGAAACAGCTTGCGAAAATCAACAACTGCCAGCATTGATGTTTTTCAATTTTAGTTCTATGGTCAGATAGAAATGAATTATAAAATAAATGTTTTGAATTTGTTTGTTTTAATTATCTTTTATTGTACCCATGAAACAACCCAATGTTAAATTAACATTTTTGAACGTTGATCATATGTCTGAATGTTGAAGTTCATTCAACATCCATTAGGGCAACATTCTGAAACAACGATCAAACAGCTGAATATGGGTTGTTGATATGCAACATTCATTAGATGTTGTATCAACATTTAATGCTGAATAATTAGATGACCAGTATTACAACAAATGTTGGATTTTAAATGTTATATAAATATTGTATAATGTGGAATATTGAAAAAATATTGATAAAAAATGACATTATTCAAAAATATTATCTAAATGTTGTTTAGATATTTTCTTGTTTCATGGGTGTATACATAAGGGTTTTCATATGTTTTCTTTTTCTGTGTGGTACTTTCCTATAGACAACCATCTGTGTAATAAAGGAAACATGTTTATTGTGCTGTATTTGACCCTTTTGTTGCTTACTGCGGTTTGGTCTCCAGATGTGCTCCAACCAATCTGCTTAGCTCGAAGCTTATTCGCAGGCTCTGAGAGTAGCCGCGTAACTATGTCTTTGTTGACAATGAACAACAATAAGCTAGATTTCTACTTCGAAGTGAAAATACGTTGAAATAGTGACATAACCTCAAGCGTTGAGAATGTGTACATGCTGGAAATTTTGTACGGTGATATTTAAATTTTTATATCTTGCTCGTAAAACTTTCATAAGTTGTTTTTTTATTTAATAAGGCCAACAAGGCCAGTTAGATAAGAAGCGTACGCAATTTTCACGTTACTTTTGCAGTTTAAACTATGCTATTAGTTTGTTAAATACAAAGAGAAACAAAAGCTTGACATCATAAAAGATATGAGCTCAGCTCGGTATGCAAGGAGTAAAAACAAAGCTAAGAAGTGTTGACTCAAGCTAGTTTTAGATTGTGGTGGTAGTAATGAGTTATCTCGGCGGTATAACGTACAAGCAACAGTATAATATAATGTGTATTCAGTGTCATCTGGATGATACGAAGCTGTGCGATCTAGATTAATGGTTTCGGGTTTAATGGGGAAATGAATAAATTTTTATAATGAAGAAGGAACAATAGGGAAATATTCTTAAGGAAAACACCGAATAAAATTAATCATAACGAAGTAGTTTTTTTTTGTAATTTACTTGGTGGTTCGAATATATTAGACGGTTATGAGAGAAATCATCATTTTCTTATTCCTAATCCAAAATAATGAGAGGTTTTTGTAAGTTTTGTTAAACCTGCCTGCTCTGCTTTCTACACTCAAAATTTTCTGCAGCAGAAAACTTTCTGCCGGAGTTTCTGCCAAGTGGGAACTAAGCATTAAGGTCATTGTTTTTACTCTGTAATAACATTGTTTCTGTTATCGCACATGACATGGCTACCTGTATGGTATACAAGACTGTTCCCATGCTTATAAACTGGCTGTTCTCGTATACACAATTTACAACTCGATATAAGCGGTTAGGTACAACGCTATAACGTCATGCGTAAACATGAAAAAGTATTTCCCTATACCCCTAATTAAAATCTAATTATACTTTTAAATGTATCAGGTAAAAGTAGCTTTTGCACACACTCTCAAGTGCGTGTTATGATTGGTTTGCAAAGATTAAATTATTTCAGCTTTTTATTTTTTAAAAATTTATTTAGCTTTGTATACAGTAGTTTATAAACAATATAGGCATTAGACTTGAAGTTGCAATTGAATTAAATATTTTTTTTGTGATAAGTTTGATTTATTTATCTTTTTTTACAATTTATTTTACTATTTTTTTCCCTTTAATTTTCTTTCTTACCGTCTGGCTGCTGTCCAGTTGGCTTGCCTAATACCTCAACCATTTTTTCACCTTTAGGGTCGAGGATCTCAAATCACTGATCACTGAAGTATAACATTTTAGTGGGAGACGTGTAAACTCTGTTACACAAGTGAAATATCAGAAATAACTTTTTTTTCTCCTTTCTTTAATACATTTATACTTTATTTCCAGACTAGAAAAACGGGAATGTTTCTTTTTTCATCATCTCACCTTTAACTGGTCTTAGTAAATAGTAATTTAGATCTTTGCGCCCACCGCCACTGATGGGCAGGACAAATGAAATGTGTAGCAAAGAAACCGGCGTTTCATTTCAATTGTTCCCAAGAGTCAATAACAAATTTCAACCGAACATCCCGTTAATCATTGAGTTGTATAGTGGGCCTCTGAGCATTGCTTCGCATTTATTAATTTGATATTTGGAATTACATGGCGAAGAAAAATTAGGTGCGACAAGTTAGAGTTATTCAAATCTGGTTCGTGTTGGAATTTAATGCGGGTATCTGGGGAGTATGTTTTATTTGGTCTGGTTTTTTTTCTTGTTGATATAAGAGTTTATACTTGAAGAAATAACGTTTTTAATGCTACCTCCGCTTTAGAACTAACGTTGGCTTAGGTAATATTAGGTGGTAAATATTTTAACTTTGCAATTATTTGCTTCAGAGCGACAGTAATTAAGAAATGTCGAGTTTTTTTTTAATGTTGAACAGGTGACGCATGTTGGATGAGGTTGGGTGTGTTGGATTATTTCCTATTAGGGTCTGAGGTGACTCGTGTGACCTCGCATTGAAACTTTTTCTTTTCTTATTATATTCTACGGTCGTATTTTTTCTTGGATTTCTTTATACAAGACGTGTTGTGAGAACGTGATTTAATAGTTAATCTAACTGAAATGGCGCAAACTTATCTAATATTATAATTAATTGCGGTGAAAAAGTGAAAGTTAGTGTGTATGCGAGGAAATGAGTAAAATAAATTTCGACTTAAACAGGAAGTGCGTGGATATAGCGGAACGTGTAACTTAATGTTGGTATATAAACTAATACGATATGACGTTGTGCAAAAAGCTCAAAGAAATTGAATGATAAATTCTTATTGTGTTTGTTTCATCATTTTTTGGTTTGTTGTATAACCAGAGAAACGAGTATGCCAAAAGACTCAAGCAGTGAAGCCGAAAATTAACCCCGGAATTGCTGAGCTGAAACTATATGGAAATCTAACGAGCCAAGAATTCTTACTAATGGAGAATAGGGAAAATTTGATAGCTATCATCCATAGTTTAAGTTTTTATTATACAATATGATGGAAAATTTGAATTAGTAACAATTTTTCAGATGGCATATGTGTTATAGCTCTTGAATCTGCATCAGACACGCAGTTTATATAAATTATACATTTTTTTAAGGGTTGAAAAGGTTTAAAGTGTCGCAAAATATTACAAATATTTAAAATGAGTCATTAGACATGTATAAAATTCCAGTCTAAATAAAAGATGAGTTTCTCTGAGTATGCTCTTTTGCTTTCTGGCGTTTCTGGTGTATTTTGTGTTTTGATAGTGCTATTATGTATTGGTTTATCACTTGACAGGTCGAACGTGGATATGAACATTATTGTAATTGAATTTATGATTTGTATTCACTGTGATTGAAGTGATTTGTTTTATTAACTTGCAACTAAATGTCATTTAGGCAGGCTAATATATTACTCTATATTACGCAATAGAAATTGAAGAATTTTTATAGTTATTTTTGAAAATCGTTATCTGAATGTGGCTATCATCAATATTGCATATTTACATGCAGAAATCTATCTACTTTAAATTCAATTTCAGGTTTCCACATTTTGGAAATGTTTGACCAAGAATGGTATGTGATTGTGGAAGTAACGTGTGCAGTCATTGCTGTAATTGCGTTTTTTAGTGGCAAAACTAAATTATCAAATTATGTGATAACCAATTGGGTTTCATTGGGAAAGCTTTACTGTATATGGGAATCAATTATTAATTAATCACAACCATAAAATATAAATAATTTTTCATTTAAAAAATTTGTTTTAAAGAGTTATTCTCTTTAAAAATAAATAAGAAAATGTAAAAAGTCGAGTAGCTGTGATTTGTTAGCACTACTTTTATTTGCAAACATTAATGTGCAAATGTTAATTCTGTAGATTGCTCGATGCGCGCAGCTATCGCGTGAAAATTAATCAACTTTCCTTCATCAATTTCCTACTTTAATTCGTGTTGGTGATTAAAGAGATCGAGATTCGCTTTAACCACTTGAAGTTCATCGTTTCAAATCTACTCTTGTACCAATTAATAGCCGCTAGAATGTTGTACAGCGTGTGCATTGCACGTATATCTCTTTGAAACTTCATCCTTTTTCCTGAAGGTAGTTTAATGACGGAATAAAATTTCCAGCGACTTTTACAACAGGGATAATAAAGATTTCATGAGTTTTAAGTCTTAAGTAGAACGCCTACAAAACTCTAGTAATAAGGTTTACATCTGAGTTGTGTGATTCATATAGAAAATCCCTTTTTTCTCTTCTTTGTATTTTTAATGGCCAAACATAATTTAGATAATGTATTAAAAATATTCTAAGACACTTAAATTTGTTAGTTGGAAAAAAGAAGGATTTTATATTCTTATTTTTTTTATTATAATTTTTTTTTGTCTTAGTGCTTGAAACCGCAAGCCCTTATCTTTAATTTCCCTCTTACTTCGCTTGATGAGAATCTTGCTTGCACAACACAAATAAGAAAGGAATTTGTAATAGCATTATTCAAGGGAATACTTCCATTTCTGTGTGCAGAGGGTTATATGAAAAATTAAAATATGAAGAGGAAAAAAGTTTAATATTTTAAGCTTGGGGTTGAATAAATTTTGTCCTGTAATAATTTTTAGCTATTTGTCTTGAAGTGACGTAGAGAATTTTGGTAATAGAAGCTGGTGGAATAATTCAGGTGTTGAAAGTAATTTATTTCATACAGTAGCTGAATTTATTTGATTTATTCATTAATTAGATACGGATTCAGGCGTTTGAAGAAACTTACTAGGTGGATGATAAATGACTGGGCTTGATATAGAAACTGGTGAGTTGATATTGACTGTCGAGACTTGTAATTTTATTAAACCATTGGTAAATTCATGGGAGCTAAAGGTGCGTTCAATTTGTGAAAGATGAAGTCACTTTTTCTTTTATCTTTTCTGACTTATGAATGTTTTTTGACAGAGCATAAACAAAAGACTGAACTGTGGATGTTTTCTGGATAAGCTAGAAAAATTGTGCTGTGTGTAAGTGACTTTCATAGCATGATTTTTTTATAAGTTATGACGAAATTTATGTCACTTTCGCCTTGTTTTAGGCATTTATGGAAGATAAGTGCGCTTTGAAAATTGAATGCCCATTATGTTTTATTTTTATGGTATTATATGGTGCTTAAAGCCCAACATTATCTACATTTAGTATTAAAGTTAAAAGTGACTTTTTCAACTTTTATTACTTGTGTGATGTGTTTTGAATCATGAACAATCATGGCCAAAATGAATAATGATGTAAAACATGCCATACAAGTACTAAAAGTTGTAAAATTAATTTTGTCACTTTTAGACAACATTCATTAGGAAATATGGAAAAGGTACTTTTCAGAAATAAGATTGAGTTCAAACATTCTGGAATTTGTGCTTCTGCGCTACAATTTAAAAAAAAAAAAAAAATAGTTATTGTAATTTGTCGATTAATTCATCAAATTGAAGATGGAAATCTATTGATTTATGCAGTATGCTAATTGAAATTTGTAATGCATAACTTTGATGAATCTAAATATAGTTACGTTATATCAATATAAATCATTTCAATGGAATTTTTAATTCAATCCTTTCAATTCAAGTTTCATCAACATAAAGTAACTGGAAAAATTTTTAAAAAAGATGTTTATATGTTAGTGATGTATAAGCTAATTAAAGAACAGTTCTGCTTGGCTTCCTTCATTAAATTAAGATACTTTGACTGCACCTAGGTCGAGATGTGTTTTCACCTGCATTGATGTTGACATAGTAAATTGAGCTTGAAACTGTTTTTTCTTTTTCTCGGGGGTTGAAGACGAGTCTGTGTTGTATAATGATGATATTGGATGGTTCTCCTCTAAGATTGTTACCTGAAATGCATTTTTCCTCTCTTTCGGTGTAGCTGTTACAAAGTGTCAGCCAAGTGACAAGTGATATAGATTGGAATGTGTGACGGTACAGCACATCTATTTGTCAAGATAGAAGAGTGCTAGAAATATATCAAACTTGCACAAACCGTTTGATGTGACCACAACAGTAAATGTTAATAAATGATGGCATACGTATAATATGAAATGAATTTCAGAAAAAATTGTTATTTTCTGACTTTAAAAAAAGATTACTACGGTGGCTGTTATTGCAAGAGTGCTCCGCTTTACTGCATGAAAGCGCACTGAAAGTGCTGAGGATTTGTCGAAATGAAAGTACTCGAGTTTACAATCAACAGAATATTAAATTTAATCAGTATGTAGGTGCGTTCCTAAACCTCAGCGGCGTTTCTGCGGCAACGGTGACATACTTAGTAATGCATTTTTCACAGTCACTTTGGCTTGCACATTTTTGGGTGGAATTAGCTATAAAAATTTGTGTTCGTTCAGCCGGTTGTATCATTTTAAGACCAGTAGTTTAGTGGCACCCAAAAAATGTTACAAAAACCTGGAACGAGTGTTGTTTGTTATAACTGAAACGCGACTTGAATGGCAGGAAAGGGACGGTATGGGGGAGACATGAGACTCTTAGCTAAGATATAGTATAATAATGGATAAGTGCACTTTTACCGTATTACCCCTCGGAAAGAACCTCGGCATGCCGGATAATGGCGAATCCGACCATTATCCGGCATGCCGGATAATTCAAGTGCAAAATAGTCCAAAATAGTCGCTTATACGTTCGCGTATACATACCCGTATACGATCGCGTATACATACGTGCATTATATTTAAGCTAATCATACTGACATAAAAATGGAACCACCAAGTAAAAAGACAAACTATTAGTATCTCAACGTGTATCAATTCAATGTGTAACGTGACTCGTTCCGTCATATGTACGTTTTGGCACTGATTCGATTTTTTCCGGCAGGCCGTAAAAATGACCAGATGTCCGGTTTTCAAAATCTGGTCAAACTCGGTTTTTCCGGCATGCCGTTCTTTCTGAGGGAATACGGTATTAGCAGGAGGTCTTTATTTTTTAATTATTGTCTACACTACAAGTATACTTTACTTGCTATTGGATACTGGTATTTGTTATTGGGAAGATAAGATGTTTACTATAGCAATGAGGAATGAATTTTGTTGCTTAACTTTCCATTTACTAAGGCTAGGTCAAATTTTGACACAGCCCTGGAAATTTTTTAAGTGAGGTTTTCGTTGTTCATATTCATGTATTCTGATGGAACTGACAAAATGGCGTCCTTTCCCATGAAACAACCCAATGTTAAATTAACATTTCTGAACGTTGATCGAATGTTTGAATGTTGAAGTTCATTGAAAACATCCGTTAGATGTTAAACAACAATCAAACAGTTGAATACGGGACGTTGATATGCAACATTCATTAGATGATGTATCAACATCTAATGCTGAATTAGATGACCGATGATACAACAAATGTTGTATTTAAGTGTTGTATAAATGTTGTATACAAATTGTATAATGTTGAATATTGAAAAAAATGTTGATAAAAAATGACATTATTACGTTAAATCAACATTTCTAATGTTTAAAAAAAATATTTTCTGAATATTGTTTAGATTATTTTCGTGTTTTATGGGTTTGTGTTGTCATTTACAGACAACTGGGTACTTCGCCATTGGCAGATCAGATCATGTGATCCTGCTTTGGGATACATTGTTATGTGAAAAGAACCAGCCAATCTGAGATGAACTATAGAGATACGTGGTCAAACAACATAATGGCAGTAAGGTTGATAAACTGGGTCATTGAAAATAATAGACATCGGAAAAAAATGTTTAGAGTTTCAGTAATAATAATAATAATAATAATTTAAATTTTTTATTTTTAATTTCTTTACATGTACTAAATCCCAATACATCATTTTCTATCGTCTTCAGTCTAAGATTCTGCGTCTACAGTTTATATACTGTAAAGTAGTCTTTTATCTGAATAGAAATTGCAATTATGTTAAGTTTATTTCCACTAAATTCTCTCTTTCTTGCTGTTGGCATATTTCTTGTTAAATGTTTTGAAGTGTGTTAATTGTAATTCATTTCAAAAAAATGTGCTTTATTTTAATTTAGTGTAATTACTTTGCTCAATTTCGGCTATACTGCTAGCTTTATTCTTGTGTATATGTTGCTGCACAGCTCTGAACTGAGACTTCAACACGCGAGTACAAGCTTAAGGGAACAATTACTGCCGCAAGATTTCCATTACTCGCGTAATTTAATAAGCTTATTCATAAGCTTTACAACTAATGCCTTAACCTTAAAGTATCGATTTTTCATAAAAATCAGGAATGATCAGTATACTATTTCATAACTTAACTGCGTTTTAATTTGCAGAGCGAAACGTAATCATATGTACGTTTGAAGTTGTGGAAATTTCATTCTGAATTTATAATTGGAAAAATTCTTTCCTTCCATCAGGTTGTGAGATAAAATTAGCTATGTGCAGTTGAATAAACATGTTGCATTTCATTAAGGGTGTCTGCAGGGCTAGTTCTAAATGTTTTGGGTTCTCTGTTTACTTAGCTGAGCATGGGTTAATAGGCTAATAGATTTCTGAGTAATCTAATAACTGCAGAATGGGGGGAACAACAGGTGTAATTTAACAATGGTTGTATTAATAACAAATTAGGTCGAAATATTTTTGTGGCATTTGCAGTTCATTTATTTATTGCTAAAAGGTTAGTTCAAAGGCTAAATAAATAATGGTAGGTTTTTTTGCAATATATTTTTTTGTTTTATTCAGCCGAAGATTAGGAGTGCCCAAGTGCAATCTCTATATCCTTGGTGACTCTTGCAGAAGTCAGGAAATGAAATAGAAACCACTTGTTTTGTTTCTTCAATTTTTTTATCTACAAAACAATTCACGCTTTATTTATTTCAGTTGATATGTGCTATCTTAGTTTGTTTTTTAAATTGTAATGCACAATGATGAGTGTAACATCGAGTTTCTGTCACACGATATATCTTTTTGTTTGACGAAAAAACTTAAAAAAACAAGGTTGCTCCATGTTATAGCGAAGTTGATTGTAACAAAATCACTAAATTAATTTTAACATTCATTGATCATGTGGTTACCTATCTAGATAACTTTGTCATGTGAACAGACAAAATGCGCATTTCTTTGGGAATCAAGACATAGGCAACAACATGTGGCGCATATCCAGAATTTTCAAAAAAAGATGCTTGTGAGACCTGAATGACTCGGTGTATGTTTGGTTGGGTTCAGTAGACTGAGTCTTTATTGGAAAATAAACTAGCATATATGCAAAACATAAATAGTCCGTATGCATACGCAAATGATCAAAGCTCCCCGATAGGTTGGGCTGCCTGACGCAACATGCGTATGGAGCCCAAACGTTCTGCTTCCATTGGTGCAGCCGTAAGCATCGGCGAATCTGATGTCACAATGCTGAATAATTTTTTTCTAGTTAACCCAAACTAACTTAACCAAATTTAAACTCCAACCTAACTCAACCCAACTTACAAGAGAGACGCTCAGCGCATTCCTAGAAACACGCCTGTTGTGTGGTACTTAATGGCATTATGCCATATACAATACAAATGGGGATTGCCACAAACAGAAGTGCTTTTGCTGGAATGCGCAGAAGCTTAACTTAAGTTTAAGCTAGAAATTCAAAAAAGTAGTCTCAGGGGCTTAAAGGGTTTTGGAAAAAATAAAAACAAAATTTTTCTTCAAATATGGTATTCTATTATCTAGAAAAGTGGAAAAAAAATCAGAGCCATATCTTTTTGGGGGAAATTTTTCTAGTCACAGAGGAGGGTGTGAGGAAGTGTCATGTCAGGTGGAAGAGGGGTGCACACAGTACTCTAAAGTTTTTTTGTTGTTATGTGTGTGATTGCTATCATGCCTAGGTTTTTGACATGGTTACTTTGATAATGAGATAACACAACTGAAGGAAAGGATGTGAGGGATAAAAGATGACAGGTTATTTAAGGATCATGGTATTGGACACCTGAATCTAGACATTTTTTTGTGCAGTGTACTATAAAGATCAGAGTATTTTTCGACCAAACAACATCATTATTATTATTATTTCAGAATGTTGTTATATTTGATTGAAAGTTGTTTCATTATGTGAATGCTTTCAGTTTGATATTTAAATCCGGATAAATATTGTTCTGTAATGATGACAGGCGGTCCTAACGTGTAATCATTTATAATTAATTTAAAAATGTTTGTTTAAAATTGCTTAGATGCACTTGTTTAAGATTTCTTTTTTTGAAAAATAAAAAAAGATAAATTGAAATATGAAAATATAAAAAGAAGAAAAAAATGTACAAATTAGAGCTTGATGGGAGGGATTTGGGCAAGTCTTCTAAATTAATTATCTTCACAGATCTGTCATCACCATGTTCTTCAATTTGTGAGGCGCTTTCCCTTGAGACATGATTTGCATGGGTTGCAAATAAAAGCCTGGTTAAACATAATGCATCACATAATTAAATTTAAGCTAAGTTATAGCGGATATGAAAGATTACAAATACTCTTTGATGTATTATTAACGAAAATCGAGAAAATTGAGTCACAGAGTTCATTTTATTCAAGATACTTTCGTAGTATATCGATTTTTATTATTACTTTATTTTTATAAACAATAAATATTTATAAAAATTTAAAAACAAAGTGCGGGCCTTGTCTAATACCCGAGCCGGTACATCATAAGTTGTGCTGCTTAAATAACACGCAGCCGTTAAGTCTGAAACGTGAGATAACTGCTGTGGCAGCAAAAGTTTTAATTACAATGACAAGTCTTCTCGCGTCACTTTGCAACATAAAATGCTGGGTCGTTCACTCGTTCTCGTCTCGTTTTGGGCGAGCGAGAGCGGATTATGGCAACATTTCTGTATTTGGGTGTTTATTTTGCACTTCACCAACACCGAGAGGAACTTGGTATAAATGTTTAATAGCAGGTTGTGCTGATCTGCATCTGTTCGTTTGCCATGTCGATTGATTAAAATATTGTGTTATTTACACTTGCTGGCACATTTTGGAAATATTTTATATTTTCTGAATTGTGTGTAGCTGACATTTCTATCGAATTGTCTTTTATTTTGAACATTTTGATAATAATTTTGTTCTATAAATCATTAACCTTCTAATTGATTGGTCACCAGTATACAAGAAAATATGGCCCATGTTATATGACAGTGTAGCTCTGCGGGGAGAACTTGGGATATGTCATTTTTGATGAATGAAAGACATTCTTCAGTTCTCATTAAAGGAGATTGGGAAGAAAAGTAGGAGAGTTTTATATTTTTTGTAAATGTTTGACCAATTTCACATGGATTTGGCACGTCTGGGAGGTAGAAAGGTGTTTCCAACAGTCCAACAGACTAAAGGTTGTAGGAAATGAGGTTAAAACTCAGTCTTTTCTACCCCAGAAGAAATCTTTCAGTTTTTAAGGTTTGAAATTGCCATAGCAAGTGACTCGTTTCCGCAGGGAATTTCTATTTGCTGGAATTGGTTATTGAAAAATTAATCTGCATATTGGATCTTTTATTTATTTATTTATTTATTTATTTATTTATTTATTTATTTATGTATTTATTTCTTTTTTTTAAATTGAATTCCAACACTTTGCAAATTGATTTTCTATTAATCGTAATATATTATCAATTGGATTATAAAAGCATTGTGTCGCAAGTGTTTAATGTCATTAATGGGGAGTAAAGTTGGTAATAGCGAGTTAGTTGGGTTTAAACAGATAACGTAATTTGATTCAAAACTACCAATTATGGTGATATAGGCAAGAAATGAAGCAAACTTAACGCGCTTTTTTGTAGTCGTTCACCTTTAAATTTCACACGAGTTGCTCTGCAAGCAAGACATTTTCAGTTCAACAATCACAAGTCGCTCTTCTGCTTGGTTAGATTAGAACCTCGTGCGACTCTATGGATTTTTGGATTATATAAACATAAAATGTATAGAAAAAATTGTTTCCATATTTTTCAGCGATAACAATTCAGTTTGAAATTGGGTTATAAACTGTAGAATACCATAATCCTCTACATAATCGAAACTCGTTATTCAAAAATAAATCGGTTAATACCATTAAAATACGTACATACGGTAGTCGTTACAGCGAAATGCTATTAAATAATTTGCTGTTAAATTATTTTTGGATTAAAGTGTACAATGGGTGATTTAAAGGGCTGCATTACTGTCTGAAATTGCAACGATGCAATCAATGGCTTCTATATTAAAAAATAGAAAAATAACGGAAATTAATTTTTTTTTATATCAGCTGAGTTTGGATTTTTTCGGGTTTGTAGCATTAAACGAATAATTATTTTTTTGATGCACTTAAGGTATTATTAAAGTTTTAGTAGCTTTTATTCGCGATTTTTTAATAGTTTTTTTACCTTAAGAGTTTTAATGATATTGCAATAATCAACTCACGATTGTTGCTTTAATGCGAAAATTTAGTGAAAAGAATTTCATAAAATGTCATTACATTACATATTTTTATGGGTGCTAAACAGCAAAGCCCAGGGGCTGCACTTCTCAATTTCAAGTAATAAAATAAAATTAATTACGACTAATGATCACCGGAAGGTTGAGTTGAGGCGAAAGGCTCGAACTAGTATTTGGCTGCATATTAACGATGCTCACACTTCTTTACCAATAATTTAATTCATTCATTAGTCAGTTTAGCTTAGAGTTGACTTGTTAATGATCTTAATGACATTGCTAATTTATATTGACATCTAGTCAAATTCATTCCATTGCTTGCAGCTTTCATTAAATTACATGATCTGTTGTTGGCAACACTTTTCGGAGGTACTAATTTTACCCAAATCTCAAACACCTTAATCTCTCATTAAATAAAAAATAAATAAAAATAAAATAATAAAAAAAATTTTTGTGGATTTATTGTGGTATTGATGAGAAAAGGAGAATCTCAATGGCGCTTTATCGCAGAAACGATCAGTGCATTATCGCATCTGTCTTCTATTGACTTGTGGAACTTGCCAATGCAATAATCAATGAGAAGCAAGCTCTGCTTCTACTATGGACAAAAGGGGAGCGTGGTTTATGATCACTGGGTCAATACAAATGTGTAGCAAATGCGTTGGAGCAGTGACTTGTTGGGCGGGACTGCGCGCACCAGATTTGTTGATACACGACAATCAGCCAGATATGTTTAGCAAACCGCGGGGTGGGGTGCGGGGGTTGATTGAATTGATATTTTTCATTTTTGGTTTTATTATAACATTTATTTAGTTATTTATTTATTTATTTTTTTTTATCTTTTTTTTGGGTGTGGATGATGTTTTATGGGTGCAACAACCTATATGGATTATTTTGTTGTAGAGAAATGTATGTCATGTAAGAAGTAATCTGGGAAAGGGTAAATAATTGATGGGCTTTGTTGAATGGACTGGGGTCGGTTGGTTGAGTGTTTTTTGTTAGCTGGGGGTTTGTGTCTGTGTATGGTGTGTAAATAATTCAGTTCAGGTAGTGTTTCTTTGAAATGTGATTAATTGCGATGACTTCATTGGTCGCTCAAAGTAGAAGGTATTAAGTAAAATTAATATAAGAAAAGTAATTAATTGTTTTGTTAATTTTTATTTTTTATGTTATATTCTAAAAATTGCACATTTTTTAATTTTTTTCAACATTTTTCACTATTTAACACTTTATAAACCATTTTTATGCAAAAGAAACACTATTTATCGGTTAAAATAGATGAAAATTTGTGTGAAAGTTATTTTTATACTATAAATTTTTTTTTATTTCACTTTGTTATCCACCCAAAAAAATTTATGGGCGATTACGTGAGTAAAGTAGAAGAAGGAAGATATGCACCACTTACCTGTAATGAGAAAGATGGAAAAACAAACATTGGTGACTGCTTTCCACTTGATAATGAAAATCATCTTCAAAGTTTTCTTATCCAGTTTTCGTAAAGAACATTACATAATGGGTTTATATGCGAGCACATTCCTCATTGCTTGCGCTGCTGCTGCTGCTGCTCTTCAGCAAGTGAAGATACTCCTAACGCAGCAATGCTTGCTATATATAGGCGAGGGTCTGGGATCGATACGAGATAGCGCTGCGGTGCAAGAGGTATGTAAAAAAATTGATGATTCGTGTGTATAGCTTGCTGCATATTGTGTTGTCCCCGAAAAAAAAAGTTTGCATGGTAATATATAAAATGAAGGATGAGTTGAAAGCTATTGAAAGTTCATCTTTTACGAGGTTAGTGTTATATTGCTTTTTTGCTTTTAGGAGTTTCAATAGATGTAAAAATGTGATTTGTTGAAATATAATAACATTTAAAGCCAGCATGGCATTACTTGAATGTTTTCTATTGTTCTTTCAATCAGTTTGAAATATTTATAACTGAATTTTGTGACAGTAGTTATGATTGCTGTTAAAATAAGGTTATTTTCATTTCTCGTAAGAATGTGATGGGAATATAAATTTATATACGGTATATATATATATATTTTTTTTTGGGTGGTGGGAGATTGAGGGGGAATTATTTATTGCTGTTAAAAAATAAATAAAACGTTAGAAGTTTCAACAGCAGATTATTGTAGGATTTTTTTATGTGAATAATGTGATGTAAAGTTTAAAAGATGGGTCAATATTTGGAAGTTGTTGAGTAGTTTTTATGGGAGTATTATTTGCACTCACTTCTATTAGATTGATCGAACTTTCAACTTTAAGAAATGGTTGATCGTGGACATAAAAAGCCTGTTTTGAAAATGGTAAAAAACATTATAACCTCCCATAAGCTGTATATTGGTCAATAATCATACAAAATAATCTATTATGCACTGAAATGATAAATAAATAACACGACATTGCATTACAGATGTTTTGTTATACATGTATGGTCGATTTAAGATTTTATTTAAAAGTTAATTCAATTATTATAATTTAGTCATGAAATGAAATTAGTTACATGAAAAATAATGATTGATAATAAAATTTAATAAATCGCACATCATGTGGGGAAAACTGAATGAAGGTTCTGTTGGTAGTAGACGCTAAACGATAATTTTGTGGTCGTCAAAACGTTGGGGAAGATTTGCTCAGAATGTTTTCGTTAATCAATAACGGAAGTTAGCAGTTCTGATCATGGATCAGATATAATCTTGATACCTGATAATTATACAGACTAGTACTTTGGCCAGATTTACAGTGGCAAGTTTAACTCTGTTTGATTGAGCTTTCTATTTCTAATGTCAACGCTGTATTGAATTGGACAAAAGCTTTCGAGAGAGTGAAGTTGTTTTTTTTATATATTTCTTAACCCATTAATTTTTCAATATTGTTTATTTTGTTTTGTGGTTTCGTTTTGATGCGATAGAAGTAACAGATCCATCTTCATCACCATGCTGACTCCTGTACCTGATGAAGTCTTGCTACAACAATCAATTTATTTATTTATTCATTTATTTATATATATTTTTTTAAAGAAGAAAGTAAAAATACAAAAAGTTTTTTGATGCATGTTTTAGATGATTGGATTTGCTTGTAGTAGGGCAATGACAAGTTTTATTTGAAGTATACTACAAATAACGCTTAGTATTTTGTACTTCGGCACAAATAGGAATTAAGAAGTGGGTAATTGAGTGTAATGAATTAAATTTTTTTTTTTAAATAAATAGGAATTTAATAAAACGGTTGAAGGAATTAGTGGTAAAATTCATTAATGACAATAAATGTTGTTTTTAATTTATGGTGGACATAAATTGTAATATGGGTATTTGAACTGGAATTAGTTGTAAACAGGTTTGGATTTGCGGCACATTTTTCTGGCGTATTTCAAGATTTATTGTGTGTAATTTGTTTTTATTGCCACTTGAATTGATATTAGTATGCATGCTGATGTAAATTTGGGTTCGGTAACAACAAGCAATATCTGTGTGAAAACGTGCTGTGAATGTGGACATTAGCAAAATAATGCTTTTTTTTTTAGAAAATGTTTGAATATACGCTTGAAAATTTAATAGCGTGTCAAATTAATTAAGCGTTCTAGGTAATGCGTTTCATTTACACTTTCGATCTAATTATTAATTTTTTGTTTTTTTAAAATAATAATTTAAATTATTATTATTTTTTTTAATTTTGGACTTTTTATTTAATTTAAAGTTTTTTTTGTTAATAAAAAAGTATAATTTTTTGGTTTTAGTTTTTAAATTTCTGAAGTAATTAGTGGAGTTGAAAGTGTGGTGGAGTAATGCTGGTAAGCCGAGGTGGAATCCAATCGATTCCTTGTGACATTTCCTACTGAAGCTAAGTGCCAAGTTCAGAAAAGCATCTGCTTAGCGATTTAAAGTCTTGCGTTTTACTATCTCTTACTTTGGGTCTTCAGGTCAATGGTTTGAGTGTTTGCTGAATCTTTTATCGAATTTTTACCAATCATTTCCAAAGAAATCCGGTTTATTTTTCATCAAGTTTTAAAACTCGGGCGAAAATCCCTACAGGTTTGACTGTAAATTACTTAAAATGAAATAAGTATTCCGCCTTGGATCTGCTCATCTTTTTATACTTTTTTTTTTTAATTATCATTGGGCGGCTTTTACTATTTTAGATTCCTAAATTGTGGGATTAATTTAAACCAACTCATTTATTTTTAATGGTTTCTTTACTGCGGACAATTAAAGAAAGAAAGTGATTAAAGTACAGTATAGCACAAGTCAACAAATTGGCAAAAAATGGCGGATGTATGGTATTATCCAAGTAAGGCTATGCTATTTGATCTTTAAATTAGTTTGTAGTTATTTTTTTGAAGGTGCTGAGGTGAGCTAAGACATTTATTATTTCTTAGTACATCTACCTGTATTTAATGAGAGCTTTTGGGATGTTAATTACTTACCATATGAAGCTATTTGTAAAAATAAAATTATCATTAATTTGGTAAAGATTGCGCTTGATTTGAGGTGAAATTGACTTGAATTTAATTGTTTTTTTTTTATTACTGAAAATTGAACTCGAGTGTCAAATAATGGGAATTCCATTGCAAAGGAAACGATACTATTTGTCTCAGCAGGAAAAGTTCATTTTTCAAAAAGTTGACAAATCAGACAACCATCTGACATTTCTTTCACATTTCACTGCGAATAACAATTTGTTTTCACGTTTTTCTTACGTATGATTGAGAAAATTTAATTACTTTAATGAAAACTTTAATACAAAAATCAGAAAATTCAGAAAACAAAACAAACAAACAAACAAACAAACAAACAAACAAACAAACAAACAAACACTTATTTTATATCCAAATGATGTTCAATTGATTATAAAGCTGTGTAAACATTTCTTCCCTTTTTGTGGCGACGCGAAAGATGGGAAAAGATCTTTTTATGCCGAATACACTTTGCGAAAACGAAAAAAAAGTGGTTTGCTAAGTGCTAAGGGAGTTAGGACTAAGTTTAGAGAATTGAAATCTGTTTTGCTTTTTTTTATTCTTATATTCTTATATTCTCATATTATAAAAGTGGATTGATGTTGTGTTGGGAACCCATTTTAGGTAACTTCAGTCGACTTGAGTGACACGTCTACCCTGGAGATGGCTTTCTGGCTGATTTTGGATATTCAGGCTTACAGAATGTCATTTTTGTTGACAGCATAGGATCGTTTACAATGACAGTGTAGCAAGCACTTTTACTTAAGACTTCGATTTTTGTATTCAACCTCAGGATGGTTCGTCTGAAAAGTTGGGAGTCGATTTCTCGCTACGGTATGTAAAAGGAAACTTTCTACAAGCTGACAGTCTATGCATTTGAAGGAGAGAAGAGAGTGGGAGGGAGGAGAGAGAGGGTAAGGCAGAGAAAAAGAAATAAAGAGAGAGGAAAGAAATCTGGAAGCATTCAAATCGAAAGCTAAGAATGGACCTACATGCTTATATTGCGTTTGAAATGGAAGCAGATATCAGACAAGAGATCAGGGGTTTGTGGGGCTGACTTGGAATGTTTAAGTACCAGTTGTAAAGTTGTGCCCGAATTAGATTTTAATGGGATTTTTTTTTTTTTATATGTTGATTTATTACATTAAAAAAAGTTATTAGATGAAAGTTTTCTTTTTTTCTTGTGTGGTTTAGGTGAGATATTGCTGTATTCAAATTTTGCTATTTTGAATATCTGGGAATGTTATGCGTGTTGAATGAATTTTAATTTTAAATTCAGGGGAGATGTGTCATTTTTGGATATTGTATAACAGTTTATGTTAATTAAAATGCGCTGTGAATGGGTTGGACTGGAACAGAGCAGTGGAATCGAAGCTAAGCACTCATTTTAGTGCTGTATGATGTCTGGTGTAAATAGTTTTAAAAGTTGTTTATAATTTCAAAACCAGCAGCTTAATTAAGATTACGGACTGAAAATATTCAGTTTGACATGAGTTATGTAGTCATAATTTTTGAATAAAAATAACATTAACAATAATATGCAGCATTTAATGACGTCAGTTACATTAAATGGCATGACAGAATCAAAATTTTAAGCATTCTGCTTTTGCAAAAAATAAGAAAATGTGGACTGTAAATTTTCCAATTAGCGCCTGGTCTCTAATTAGCGCATGGAATAAATAAGCACCCGGGCCTAATTAGAGAATTTTCGGTATATTGTTTTATTGTTGTGTAGTGTGGTATTAACACTGAATGGCAATTGGTAACTGACCTAGGAAATTTGAATGATTCTGGATTTTTTTCTGGTTGAAAGATTCCAGAAAACTATTGATTTGCCATTGGTGTTGAGGACATGGCCACTCTTCCTGTTGAGTCGCTATTGACCGTATTGATCACTACCAAGATACTTACGGTAGGTCCCGCAGCTTGCAATGTATTTAGTAGGGTAAATACAGTGAACCCTCTCTAGACGGGACACTGTCGGGTCCGGAAAAAAGCGTCCCGTCTACAGAGTGTCCGGCCTTGTGGGTGACATCCTGTAGACGGGACACAAGCCAAGTGTCCCGTCTACAGAATTTTTTCCAAAAAAAATAAAAATTTAATGAAAAAAGTGAAAAAGTAATGATTTTTTTTGACCAATCAGTGGATCTTGACCCGTCTAAAGGGCCGGTATTTGCATATACGGGACTGGGATCTAGTGTCCCATGTCCCGTATACAGGGGTGGCCCGTGTACAGGGTGCATTTAGCATTAAAAATGATTGAAGCGATTCGGGTCCAGGAATATGTGTCCCGTGTACAGGGCTGGCCCGTCTACAGAGGGTTCACTGTATATATATATATATATAAATATAAGAAAAATTGCAATTTTTCAATAAAACATTAAATTTAA
>JH431728.1:31967-85468 GCA_000239455.1 Strigamia maritima | reverse complement strand
CAGACGGGACACTTGGCTTGTGTCCCGCCTTCAGAACGTCACCCACAAAAATTATTACTTTTTCACTTTTTTCATTAAATTAAAAAAAAAAAAATACATGAAAAAGTGTACAAATAATGATTTTTTTCCACCAATCAGTGGATTTTGGCCAGTCTAGAGGGAGGTTATTGAATACACGGGACTGGGATCTGGTGTCCCATGTCCCGTATACAGGGTTGGCCCGTGTACAGGGTGCATTTAGCATTAAAAAGGATTGAAGCGAATTGGGTCCAGGAATATGTGTCCCGTGTACAGGGCTGGCCCGTCTACAGTATGTCCCGTCTGGAGAGGGTTCACTGTAGAATAATTAATGCAAAAAATTAAAGAAATGTACAGTAAAATTAATGATTTTACAATATTTCTTTAAATAGCAACGTTTTGACCATACCAGCATAAACAATCTGTCCCAATAAGTTTGGAAAAAGAGTTATTTTCCCTTTATTGCCAATAAGAAATTTTTGTACCAGGATAAAAACAAAAATGTTGGCAATAGGCATTCTTTTTGTCGGGGTAAATTCCTTCGTCTGTAGACATTTTGAATAGACTTTTTAACCAGGTTTTCCCTCGGTCGAAAATGTGGCTAAAATATAGAATTATATAATTTTGAAAATGTATGTAAACTGATTACATTTTTAATAAATTTTATGTCTTTAGTCATAAAGCCGACCTAACTTACCTTCTAATCTTGTATAACGTCATTTTTACACCAGATGTCGCAGATCATGGGCTTTTATGCAAACATTTTGGACATCCTTCGTGTCAGTTTTCACCTAATAAATCTTGATCCACCTTTTCTCGATTGTGTCAACAAATCTCAAAGCTCTTTTGAAAACTATTTTCGTTTACATCCCAGCGGAACTAAAATGCAACCAGCAAACTAAATATTTGCTGTGAAACTGAATTTTGTGATCTGATGGGTTCTTTAGTATCAGTTATAAATGATAAATGGCTTTAATTTTTCCTAGAGAATTCTCTTTAATTTTATTGATTACATACTTAACAAAAGCCAAAAATTGTTCTTTTTTTTCATTGAGATTAATGCTAACATAAATACACAAAAGGATGTCGAGTGAAATTTATTAATAAAAATTTTATACGGTATTTTATTAAATAAATAAAAAATTTTAAAAAAATGCATTCTTAGACGTTTAGAAAATTGTATATAATTTATTTGTTGATGTTTTTATTATTAATGCAATTGAGGAGATTTTTTTTTAACTGTAACTTTTAAGCTGTGGAGATAGAACTTTTCCATCAACACGCATCAAAGTCGAGTTCCAGAAGTGTTAGGAAGGAAAGCTAGGCTGTCTTATTTTTTTTTTTATTTTTATTTTTATTTTTTTTTTAGAAAAGAGGACATGCATTTGCAAAATAAATAAGAAATATAAGAGAATTTTTTCTTTTTTTCTTGTGTTTTATGTTGTTTTTTTTTAAGGGGAAATTATACGGCATAGTGGCAATTAAATCTAGAATTTCAGGACTTGTCAGGATTTTTATTTTGTTTTAGTGCAGATCAGTTTTAATTTTCATTTGTACAATTGAAATAGCACAGAAAAATCAATTTAGACACACAGAATCATGTTGGTGTAGAAAGGAAAAGAAATCTCAGTCATGAGTAATTAACGTTACATGTGAGCGTTTCTTCTAGTGAAACTCGATTTTGCTTGCAGGCTGGGATTTGAAATATGGAAAAGGGTTTCTGCACAATATTGAAAGAAAGAAAAAAAAAAAAATTAAATTTCTCAAAAAAAAAAAATAATAATAATTTTTGTATTTAGTAAGAATTAAACACAGTTGACAGTTTGAACACTCGATTTTTCTTAACATAAGGGAAAGTCTGAAAATAGAAAAACACATTCAAACCAAAAATAAATTAACAATAAAACGTTATTGTTACACAAATGACGAGTTTAGTGAATGCACCCCTCTGTGCACATTTTTTACGCTGATATTAACGACAAACCGTTAAATTTTTGGGTCATTTAACACGCACTCAGTTTGAAATTACACTAAATATACAGACAAAAACCGCTTTACCTCAAAGTGACAAGGTTAATAGTTGAAATTTCAACCTATACATACCGCAGTCATTTATTTTTTTTTCTCGAAAACATGTGTTTTATAGTTTTACAGCTTACAAAGTTTAAAATTTTAAGATTTTGGCGAGTGGATTGATGTGTAGAAAATTAGGCATTTTCACGCACCGAAGTTTTCGTCTTAACTTAAAACATGTGCATGATGGAGTGAGCTTAATTTAGAGATTAGCTATCAGGTTTGATAACCGGTGCAGATGTTTGATATCATTCTGATCGCCACCTCACCTCCTATCCATGCAGTTGGAAAATTAATTAGTAATTTCGAAATTGCATGTTAGTAGCAGATTAAAAGTAGATACGGCAATAAAAGGGGTAAGCATTGCCGTATGGCTTAGTTTGAAGGGCCAATGGAAGATCAGAATGGGTCGTAATTGGTGAGAAAAGTAAAAAACTAAAAATTGAACAAGGAGAAGTCATATTGCTACTAATTAAGAGGAAGGGTGCGAATACGAGAGAGAGAGACACTTTTAATTTATTGCTCTATACAACTCATGTTTTAATGAAGTTAGACAATTAACCTTTCAGCAGAAGCCGGTAGTCTAATTGAATTTTCTCTTGAGAAGAGACCCAAGAATATATTGTGAAATCTTGCAGCAGTGTCACGTGATAATTTGATAATGTGCCATCTGCAGGCAAGTAGAAGAAGCGGCAAATGGACAAAAGGGAAAGAAAGTTAATGTTTTTCAAGAAAGTTAGGAGGGAAAAAAGTTGGGCAATGCTGCTGGAATGGTGGATCAGAAAACTAGCTCAGTGATATTGGTATATGGATATTAAAGATTTTGGAATTTTTTGGAATACCAAACATGCAATACCAAATATCAAATTAGTGTTTTTTTTTTTAAAATACCAAACATCTAATTTGGAATTGGGCAATTGGTTTTGGGTAATAACCAATCTTTATAAAATTTAAAGTTAATGAGCATTTGCAAATGCACATGTGATTTAGTGCGGAACCAAGATTTTTTGGTTGGGGGTGCACATCCAGAAAACAAAAGTGGTCACATGGTTTCAGAATGTCTGTGCGTTTTGAAAACGGAAGTTGGCAACTACGAAGATCTAAACTGGCCTGGTTAGTGCGTTATGTAATCAATTCGAAAGTATGGTAAATTTCTATTCATCTACTTCCGATGTCAAAATTTGAAAACCGATAATTTTGAGGGTGTATCGGCTCTCCTGGGCACTCCCTTGACTTCGCCACTGCATCCGATTTTAGTCCGCTGAAGAAAACCACAAAAACAATTTTAAATTTATTTTTTTTGTGTAAAAATAGTTGTTTTTGTTAAAGTAGTGATGTAATCTTGGTGGAAATCTGGGAATGGATTAGAGGAGGCTCCAATTTAAATGAAAGCGAAATAAATCGCGATTAATTGGACAAAATTAGCGAAACATGGTAATTATCCATTAAGCTTTTGTTTCTAATACCATTTAAAAATAGATATGCTGGTTGCAAGCAAATACAATCTCTGTTCCCATTGCATGAACTCATTGCTTATTTCTATTTCATTATTGATCCAAATTTAGATATTGGAAAGCATTTACTCGAAAATACCAATCAATTATGTTGATAAATGGGTATTATCTGTATGAAATTTATAATAGTTACATGAGCAAAATCCATAGTTAAGCAATCATCGTCAATATTTGATTTATTGATGCGTTTATTTATCATATTCATCTTTTTCCTTTGAGTTGTGCTCTAGGAATTACACAATTTTAAAGGTTATTGAACGTTGCCGAGTGATTTGCACTTAAGTCTTTTTTTCATTTTTTCCCCCCTTATATGAAGGGAAAAAGGAAGAGAAAGTATAAATTGATTTTTCTAGATGCCGAGGTATGGCCATGTTAGCAAATATTGTATAAGCAGCCAGGTTGCGCATGCCGACTTTAGATTGAAGCGCAGACAGTGTGCAGCTATTAATATAATGTTTGTCGAAGTGGTGCAAACATTAAACTCATCTGTGCAACCGCCATATGCTTATGAAATGTCTAGGGGGAATTCATAAACATATTGCAATGAGTGCGCTACTAAAGCAAACCTATGGGATGATGCTATCCTATTGTTATGCAGGACCCAATTCTGAAGATCCAATATCTTGCTTCTTATTACTGGCACTGGTATATTGCAAGAAAGACATAAAAAGCAAATGGATGGGCAAAACCATAATTGGAATGTTGAGTAAAGCTGCAGTTATACACAAAAGTGGATTAATATTAAGATCTGCTTAGTTGCAAAGCGGAAGGAAGAGTGTGTTTGTGCACTCGTGAAATTGTATTTTGTTTAGTTGTGCCAAAGTGTTTTTTTCTTTTTTAGCGACAAAGTTTGTTTTCAAATTAAGTTCGTCTTAATATGAATTATTTTATGAATTCCCACCATAACCTCGCTGCAAATGACTTGGGTTTAATTACATGCAAATTTAAAAATTGGAAATTTATTCATGGTTTGATATCTCATGGTCTTAAAGATAAAGGAAAGACAAATTCAAATGCAAATTTAATTTTTTTATTATTTTTTTATTTTTTTAAATTTTTTTAATTTTTTTAAATTTTTTTAAATTTTTTAAATTTTTTTTAATTTTTAATTTTTTTAATTTTTAATTTTTTTAATTTTTTAATTTTTTAAATTTTTTATTTTTTTATTATTTTTTTTGGTAAAATGGAGTGACGGTTGGGACTTATCAATGGATCAGTGGTTTCGTGTGTACATTCGCAGGTAAATTAGTTTCTGGTTGCAAGTAGCACTTGAGGACAAATTGCATTCATTTGCCGGCAAAATGATTCAAAATGGCGGATGTTGAGATGCGAATCTGTGTTTGAGATTATGTTTTAGTGGAGCTGAAGCGATTCGGTTGACCTCACATTCAAACATTATTTTTCCTTTCTTATCCGGGCTGCAACCAATAGAAAGTGTCTTGAGATCTGCTTTATATGGTCATAATACGTTTTTATGGAGTCTCGAATTGGTCGCTACAGGTCGACTTATCTGGATAAATGGCTGCATATTAAGCGAAGTTATTTCCACTGTATATAGTAAGTTTGATCATGGATATATTTAACCATTGCTGAGATTCAGAAACGAAAAGATGTTTTTTTTTTAGTTTACAGGTGGTAAGTCTATCTGGCTTTAGAAAAGAACTTTGTGTCAAAATAAGAACATATTATTGTCATTCTTTTTCATTGGCTTTGAGCCAAACATTGATTAATTTTTTTTCTTTAATAAAATACAGACGTAGCATTTTAATTGTAAAATTCACATTAAACACTAATAATTTTTTTGGAGTTTGGTATTCGGTTTTAAAAAATACTTAAAAAATACAATTTGCATGTACAATTCTACATGTAAGCTTAGTTCATCAAGGAAAACCACATCGAAAATAAATTCGATGTTTGGTAATTAATTTTTTTGATTATCAAAAAACTCCTAAGTCTCTCTCAAAAAAAATATAATTTGTTTTTTTTTTTTTTTTTTTTTTTTCTGCAAATAGGGATTGAATGATTATTGAACAAATTTCCCTAAATGAATTTTTTGTTTAAGTTGGAAATTAAATAAAAAGCTTATTATTTAAATACTTTTTTTCTCGTTATCTTTTCTTCTTTATTGTTGGTTTAAATTAAAAAGATGTTAGAAGAACTATACGAGAATGCATTTGAATTGAAATGACTTCGTCAATTGGCTTCCGGTTAAAGTGAGACGGAATTTGCGTTGGGAATAGGATTTAATTTAAAAACAACTAATGCATTCGTTTTTTTCTCCTCCATCTTCTTCTTTTCCACCGTCTCCAATAAGTAGATAGAAGCAGTTGGAGGAAGGTAATTTGATGTAGGGTTTTTATTTACAGTTGAGTAGTTGCGGGAAAAAGTGAAAATAAATAAAAATTGTAGAGCCGCAGAGCGAGATCAATATATGAAAAAGGGGTTGAGTTTGATGTATAAAGTCATCTTCGTGGCATTAGTTGCGAGAACCCTTGTTTTCACAATTTCTTTTTGCCTCGTGCATTATTAATGAAAGTACATGAATGCATCCCAAGGGTTGCCTTGATTAGTTGTGAGCAAGTCGGATTGCTACTCACATACATTATTGATGCCTTGTGACACTGTTCTGGAATTACTAACCCTTGTGAATTGGTTGGATTTGCTGGAATAGTAAAGTTGCACGTCTTTTTTTCTTTTAAATTTAAAAAGAAAATGTTGAAAGATGATGGTGCATTGTGGGATAATAAATGGGTTTTGAATATTAATTGAGGAATGAAAAAGATTCCAAAAACTGGATCTAAAATGCTTGCACTCGAGCAATTGTTCGTGAGGAATGGGGGCACAGGGCACCATCAGAGGAGACACCGGTTTTCTGGATAAACCCTATGGGAACGTTGAGTTGTTTGGTTTTATTTATTTATTTTTTTAGGTTTAGATTTTTATAAATTTGTTTTATTGATTCTATTGATGTAGGCCTACAGAAAATAATTTTTTATTTTTATTTTTATAGACTTAGAAATCGAAAAAGACAGTTATTTGTCAACTGGTATGGTTGCATTTGGGTTTACATCAAAGACATGGTTACCTGCAGTATTTGGTCGCTCTTTTGGATGAAATTCGGGTCGTGGAGTGGAATTTAAACGCTTGAAACCAGAAAAGGTATTTATTTTTATAAAATTCGTAACCAATTTATATTATATATCTCTGATCACCTATTTTTATGAGATTATGTTGTTATATGATCAGTATAAAGGGTGGTTTCCTTTCTGAGGCAGGAGGTTAAATTTGAAGGCATTATCAGATTGCAATGAATGACTTCTTATTAGCGATGCACCGGATCCAAAAATCACCGGATCCAAAAATCACCGGATTCCTAATACCAAATTTCATCAAATTTTGAATTTATTTAAATTCTGAACACTGTTTGATTACCGGATTATTTTATCTGAAAATCCCAAACACTGGTTGATTACCTGATTATTTCATCTGAAAATCCCAAACACTGGATTTACACCGGATCTCAAAACTGAATTTTTAAAAAAATTTAAAAAAATTTAAAAAAATTTAAAAAAAATTTTAAAAAAAATTTTAAAAAAAATTTTAAAAAAAATTTTAAAAAAAATTTTAAAAAAAAATTTTAAAAAAAAATTTTAAAAAAAAATTTTAAAAAAAAATTTTAAAAAAAAATTTTAAAAAAAAATTTTAAAAAAAAATTTTAAAAAAAAAATTTTAAAAAAAAAAATTAAAAAAAATTATAAAATAATAAAATTATTATTAAAAGAAACTTTATTTATAATATTAATATTTGTATACAACTAAATTTCGACCAATTCTGAACCGGACATTCGGAATCAGAACATTAAAATTTCCAAATATCCGAATACCGAATATTTTCATTTTTATTTCAGCCGGATCACCGGACACCAAAGTCGAATCCGGATATCCGGTGCATCCCTACTTCTTATTAGAGTTTTCTATTAACTTTTTGATATCTGTTTTTTTTTTCCAAAAAACTATCCTGCATAGTGTAATCAAGGTTTTATTACCGTAATGGAGCGAAAACAAGATTTTTTTTCTATTTTTTTCCATAAAACTGGCTATAATTGTAAGGGAAAACTATACCTGCAACTTAACCATTACTATGGTAACGATTGGCATGTCTACGTTTCAAACACAATACTAATCTTTGAGTGCCTAAAGTTCTTGGAACACTCAAACTTATTTTACGTATCGGTATTCAATACTTTCTTTTGAAAAAGAGAAAGATTAACTCAGCGCTTTGTCAGAAAAATATTATGCAAACCTGCTGGTATAAAGAACTTAATTTTATTAGAAAGTAAGTGAGATGGTTGGAGGATGTTGTTTGTCTTATAGAGCTACTAAATATGATTAAAAAACAAATTGATTTAAATTTTTGGAAGGTTATAGTGAAATCTTCGATTTTTAAATTAATTTTATTTAAAAATAACATGTTTTTTAATGAGTTTTGTTTTGTTTTTCGATCTGCTGTTAAATGCAAGTTGGCAGTTTCTATTTTAACTGGGTGTGCCCCTGAGTTTGCAATGATTACTCACTCTCTTCTCTCTAAATATGTTAATTAACACGCAAGAAATAAATGTTTAATACTTTTGGATACGAGTCAAGGCGCTGAACTTTATTTAAAAATATTGATCCAAGCATAAAGCAGTAAGGAAGTATTAACATTTCGCAGGAATTGCGTGAATGGAAGCAACTATAATAGTACAATGACTATATTCTGTGGGTGAAAAATGCTTTCAAAAGTGAGTTAAGATTTCTAAATGAGGGTTAAGTATTTTTTTTTTTTTTTAATATATATAATGGAAACACAATAAAAAATGGCTGCAGAATTTTGTTGAATTTTGTTGAATCTAAGTTGACCAGAGTTCACTTTTGGGCTTTTGATTTCTTTTTAAATATTTTATTAAGTTATACTATACACTTTCATCTTGTGGAATTTTCTAGTAGCAACAAGCACAGAAATGTTAAGTCTCGACGGACAGAAATGGCCAGCATTTTACTAAGTAATGCAAGGATTTTTTGTTTACTTATTTATTTCTAGTCTAAGTTGGTTGTCTTGTTTTTATTAGGACTTTAATGCGTTGTTCAGCCTTGTTCCATTTTATTATTATTATTATGCATAGAGGATTTTATGAAGTTTTCAGGTTTTATAGAAATTGTTTATTTCATTTCATTTTTGAAAGATGAGGGTGCTGAATTTGAGTTATGGTCTTGTCTGATTGTTTTGGTTCTTGGTTAATAGCGCCATCTGTGATTGTATTTGATTAGTGTTGAGGTTTTTGTGCTGCCATCTACTGGCTCATATTTCATTTAGTGCTCGCTTCAAGGCTTTAGATTGTATATTTTGGCGTCATCTGTCGGATAAAAATAGAACTGAATTGTTGAGGATCTCAACATGAGTCAATAGACAGAATAGATAAAGAAAAAGTTAGAAGAAATGAAAATGGTGACGTGAAAATGGTGACACAAATTATAGTTTGTAAAAACAAATAGTAAATACTTATTTACTGGCACTATGGTACTAATTACTGAGTTATTACAGAGTTTGCGGCAGGTACTTTTCCCTTATAATTATAATAGGTGCGTTCAATTTGATTTAGATAAATTAACTTAGTTGACTTAACTGCTAAGTTGACTTAAACTCATTACATGTGACGTTTTTGATGTCATAGTTATTGCAAATGACTCGCTTAAGGTAATTAATCTCACTTAAGTTGCATTCAATATTGCCTGAATAAAATTCTTAAATGTTTAGTTGACTTAAAGTGACAGGATATGATGTATTTGACGTCATATTCATCTAAAACCTCCTACTTTAGATATCTTTACTTAAGATACGAAGTGGGTAACTTAAGTAAAGATGTCTGAAGTAGGAGGTTTTAGATGAATATGACGTCAAATACATCATATCCTGTCACTTTAAGTCAACTAAACATTTAAGAATTTTATTCAGGCAATATTGAACGCAACTTAAGTGAGATTAATTACCTTAAGCGAGTCATTTGCCATAACTATGACGTCAAAAACGTCACATGTAATGAGTTTAAGTCAACTTAGCAGTTAAGTCAATTAAGTTAATTTATCTAAATCAAATTGAACGCACCTAATGTTTTTTATGGTTATAAACAGTGTTACATAAAAGAAAAAAAGTCCAGTTTGTAGTGCACAGTTTAGAAAAGCGAGTACCAAAAACTGGACTTTTTTTTCTTTTGTGTAACACTGTTTATAACCGTAAAAAAAATAATTATAAGGGAAAAGTACCTGCCACAAACTCTGTAATGCCATATTTATTTATACAATATAGCTTAACATTGAGTCTTTAAATTTTGAAAAAATTGTAATTCGTAAGAATGGCTTTTCAGTTTCCAGGAGATTAGCTATTCTGCTTTTACGGAATCTGGGTAAACTAATAATGGAATATGAAATATAATTTGCATTTAAAAAGAATCTTTTGAGAAGCATGGTTTTGTTGCTTGTCGTCTGAAGTAGAAAATATTATTATGATATTATAATAGATGCAGAAATATAGCATAAAAAGATGCGGGGCATGGAATTGAAAAGCAACTGATCTCATTTCGGGAAAGAGAGTTTACATTGAATTAATTTTTAATACTCCCAATTTAATAGTTTCCTCTAAGATGGAAATCTCTATTTATAACTCAAGTTTCACATAATCCCTAAATAATATTGTAATGTAAATTCTGCTTATTTGAAAGTTGAGATAATCAAGTTGTTCAAATATTTATTTATCTACCGTACTGAATGGAAGTTGGTTCCTTTGGTTTAAAACAAAATCGACAATCAAACCGAGTATAGTGAATACTGATTCACATGCTGTATTTATTGGGCTAGCTTCTGTAATCAATGTTTTTAATTAATTGACGTTTGTGCTAATACGTTAAGAAGATTAAACACGTCTGTCAGTGGAGTTGACAAGAGTTATGATTGGTTTGAAGGATCACATGATAAGACGGGAGGGGTTTTACGTGATAGCTAATATTTGATGTGGTTTTTAAAAATAAAAAAAACTGTGGGTTTGTGTTTCGTGATGGGACTTTGAAAGATGCATTATTCTTTGCTTCACATTTTTTTTTGGGGTTATTTTAAAAGTGGTAAAACTGAATTATTTTTTTAAAAAATAAGAAAATAAGAAATAGAAATATTAACTTGAAAAAAAATCTCAACTTATTTTGGAAATGATTGTCGCGTACTCTTGATAATTCATTTAAAACAATTTCTTGAAGTGGAAAAGCCCGTTTTGTTAGTTGCAAATTAAGCTCGCAACTAATTATTTGAGTGCATTAATGCCATTGCGTACTAGTTGAGATCCTTTTAGAAAGGCTGATTTTCATAGGACTAATTGTCATTTGTTTTTATTCATGTCAACACATGAAAATGAAGTTTGACAGTTATTGAACTCGTTTCCCAGAAGACAAACGTCAAACAAAGACAATTAATCATGTAGCAAGGCAAATAACATGCCGATTTTGTTTGCTAAATCTGATTTAATTTTTTTTTTTCTAAAGATTTTTTTGGTTTATTCAATTAGGATTTAGAAGTTTATATTTTTTTGTACGTATTTGGGATTTATTGAAGTGTCAATTTGTGCGAAATAAATCATTGTCATATAGGCAAATTAGGCAACCTGATAACATACCATTTGTCCATTGTAATCCTCATCTGAGATTATAATTTATCACTCTAGAGGACACTATTTAATTTACATGACAAAGAAATACATTGTTTTGGAACGTCTAAATAAAATTTACATAGGAAAAGGTTTTTGTGCCAGAGAAGAAAAGGTTTGAAAGGTGTCGACATGATGCGGAAATTTATTGAAAGCTTTTTTTACATAATGGATAAAAAAACTTGGGTTGATTTTTTTTTGTTGAATAATACTACTAAAGGAGGAAATATTAAATTTATAAATCCCACGACCATCAATTTTAGTTATCTTATGTAATATTTACAAATAGAGATGGAAAATCTATCAATTCGCGTAGCAAGAGTTTAAAATTATTTATTTTAATCGCTTTAAGTGATCTCTGAATAATTAATAATAAGATGATACGTCCGGATAATATATCTTTAATCAATTAAAAGGGTGCCGATAAGATGGATGTAGGAGTATGGCCAAATATATTAAGGTATATCACAGAACTGAGGCTCCATCTGACTACTGTTGATGAAATTTTTTTCTGGATCACAAAATTGTGCGGGGAAAATGGATGAAATGGTTGAGAAAAAGAACTATTTTATAAAAAAAGAAAAAGAAAAATAAAAGGAAGAATTCATTTTGTTGAATTAGTTGAATAAAAAGTTTAAAAATAAATGTTTACAGAATTTACCACCAGACGGAGTTACTATAATACACGTGCCATATTAAAAAAATCCACACAACATTTTTGATGGATAACAAAGCAGACTGAAAAAGAGCTTTGCTGCATTACCATGTTTATATTACCTAATCGGATTAACGTCAAAAGAAATAGATAGCTGGAAATAAATTGAGATGATACAGAACTCAATTGCACAAATTAAAAATTTATTAAAAATAATTATTAAAAAAAAAATATGAAGCAAATGACAAAATAACAATTATTTTTCTACTTTAAGAAAAAGTTTTTTTTGTATATGTAGATACTCTATGAGCTGTGTGTAATCCACTGTAACATTAAATGCACAGATTTAACTAGAATTTTCGAAGAAATGCCCACTGCACAACAACCTGATTGAAGTTTTGCTCACTTTATATCCTCACTTGATAATCCCCATATTTCTCTACTAATGAGTTTACTCCAGCTTTTCCTCCTAGTGTTAACACGACGAGGTGTGGCGAACAGCTTTGCTAACACCCAATCAATACGATCCATCTTGCGGGGAAATGAAGAAACTCCCCCGTGTCGAAGTTGTAGCTCCGGTTTGGCTTGCGGTGGCAGTGCAGAAAACCGCATGCGGTTTATAACTAGGGACCGATTCCTATTCCCAACGTAATTCGGCGAAACGAGATTCAGCATCAAGTTAGGGCCGAGAGGCCTCTGAGGGCTGAATGCAAATCGCCCGCCGCGTCATTGCCCGTTGACGTCACTCAATCACGTGACGCGCGCTAGCAAGGGGTGCACGAGGCGAACAACCTGAGAACGAGAGTAGGGTGCTGCTGTGCAGCCGGCAAACTTGGGCTTGGATCCAGTGCCGTGTTTGATGAGTGGTGTTTGACCCGCTTTATCTCATCGCAGTGCATAATTTTTTTCCTCGGTTTTTCTCCAGATGGATTAATTAGTAATTTTCCGTTTTGCAATTCCAATTCGGCTGTTGGTGTGATATTTTTTCCCCATCTCTCTCGCTCTCCAATGTGTGGCAGCATACATCGCAGTCCGAGCATCATCTGGCCTGACTTGTTGTTGTGTTTTTTTACAAGTGCAAGATATTCAGTTTGATTTTTTTTATTTACCATGAGAGTTGACGATAAAACGTGTCGGTTTTTTTGCGGATTATTTCTGCAAATTAGCTTGGTCTGCGTGATAGTAGCTCAAGTCGACACAGGTAAGCTAGAAAGTATTATTTTTCTCTATATTTTGTATGTGCAAATTTGAATTTTTATGCTTGTTTATGTTGTTTTTATTGAATTTAATGTAATTTTGTGAATTGCTGATGAAGTAAAAACAATCCAGAGGGTTTCTTTTTAGATTTTGTTTCTTTATTCTGCTCTTCAAGACTGCAACAATAACTTAAACAAGAAAAAAAAATAATTGTTGATACGGTATATTTAGTGTGGGGAGTCATGGCACTCATTCTTTGTAAGTATTTGAAGTATTTTGTAAAGTTTTGAAATTTTTTTGTAGTTTAAAAATACTTTTGCTTTTGTGCCATGTTTGGACAAGGTTTTAGTAACAATAGTTAGATTTTTAAGTGGATGATGCTTTAAAACGAGCTTAAAAATTTTTTATTTTATTTTTAAAGTAATGGAAACTTTTTTATATTTTTTTTTAAAGGGGAGTAGATGATGGGGCTTAAAAGGGCTGTTAATCATTTGCTGGGTTGTTGGGATTTGCGAATGGGAAGAAATTATAATTTTTTTTGGTTGTAGTTTGATATTGATTTGCTTTCTGGTGGTTTATAAAACGAAATGAGAATTTTCTTAACAGTATGTAAATATTTAATTACATTTTTATTCTTTTTTTTTTTTAATTTTTAATTTACAAATATTAAAAGTTAAATTAATTGATGCTTCTGGAAAAGACAAAAAAAAATGTCTACACAATTAATAATGATGGAATTATTAAACATTAAACAAGAAAAACAATGTTTGTTTCTGAATAAAAGCTTTTAAGTTTTATTTCGTTTTTGTTGAAAATTTTGTTTGATTTAAATGTTAGTTTGTTTTAAATCTTGCAGAAATATCTAACATCAACAAAAACATTATAAAACTACATAAAATTATAAATTATAAATTAATTTAACATTTTAAAAAACTACAGTCAAATATTTGCCCAACTAAAAATAAAATTATACAAAAAAAATCGGGCTCATTGGGCCAGAAAAAAAACGACGCTACTGAAATAAGATATCAAAGCAAAGTTCTTAAATTACTGTGTAAACATGAAAAAAAAATTAATTTTTCTAAAAAAAAAATTCTGTATACGGGTATAAAAATGAAAAATGACTTTAAGATTAAAGAATTAATCTTACCAGTAATTTTAATTAATTACAATAAAATTTAAAAAAAAAAATTTAAATTTTTTTTCGTAAAAATTCAATTAGGTACATAATGAGGTTTGAATTGATTAAATAATTGAAAGGGTTTATCAGTAAACGATTAGGTTAAAAGTTGCGTTTTGGTTCAAGTATAAATTAACAGCTTATCAAAACTACACTGGTTTACTCCCCTCTTACAGTCTGAGTCATTGGGAGCGCGTGGCACAAAGCTGGGGTTGGACGGGGGACGCCTTCAAAAGTGTGCTTTGATAGCTCGCTAGAGAGATGGGACTTTCTAATTACATGTTAGGACGACTCGCCCGGTTGCATCAAGTTTGCCACTAAATAGATGTCTGTTCTATTAGAATGCCCTGGCGCTCATCGGTGTTGTTGCGTGCTTGTTAGCGTTAAATCTCCTGGGATATTTTGATGCATTTTCAAGAAATTATTTGCATCTGATCTCCATTTTGTTTTGACAAAATGTGCGAAATTTTATATTAATTTTTTTTTAAATTCACATTTCACATTTTATCGAGAAAAAAATATCAGGCTGAAGTGCAATGATAAAAATAAAAAGGAAATATTTGCGTAAAGTTATGAAATTTTTTTTTTAAATTCAAAATGTTATGGAACATGGGCTGACCGCTGACTTTTGTTGTGTGTAGTGTTCGCACGTGCTGTCTGGTGCGAGGGTGATCATGGGAAAGGGGTTAGAGGGTCAGGGCACTCGTTAGACAATGTGGGGTATCAGTATCAGAAGTGGCGGTTGGTTGTGTCATTGTTGTTGTTCGTTTAAGATCGCTGTCCCCATCGGTGTGCTATGAAAAGGGTCTTGAAGTCTAATTGTCTGGAAGTGCTACTTGACTAAGGACGTCACAGGGGGTTTTGAATATTAGCCATACGGATGAATTAAGTGATTTGGGAAAGGCTAAATTTGTATGGCTTTGTTCAGTTTGGCTTACAGCGTCTCTAGTAGGGGCTGAGACAGGTGAATCTACACTTGGGAAGCGTTAGGTAATATTTCAGTAATTGTTGTGGGCATGTTCAGCTGTTTTCCCGTTAATTTTGGTTGTTAGTGCTGAGAATGTGTTAGTAAATAATATATGAAGAGTGAATTGGGAAAGTGCTGATCACACCGTGTTAGGGGTGTACTAAAGCTGCGTTTATACTTTGGTTTAGAAGACATAAGAAGAAAATTGAATAAATGGGTTTGATTGAGTTAAACTATATTATGTAATTCGCTATTTTCAGTTTGAGTGGTGCCACCCTAGTGAGCAGTTATTGAACTTTCTTAAGTAGGATAACATGGGTTGCAAAATGAGATTAAGGTAGGCTGAAGGTGAGGAATAAATGTGTTGTCGTTATTTTTGTTGATTTTTCTGTGTTTTTCTATTAAAAAAATTGATAATTTGATTATTTTTTTATTTTTTTGACTGAGATTTGGTTTTTTATGCGGGAGATGGTTCACTTGATACGGCATGAATTTATTCAATCTCCATCAAAAGTACAAAAATGATAAAAATGCAGTTTTTCTTCACTAAAAACATTTCTTTACTTAAAAATAGTAAATTATCAGCTGTTATTTTTAATTTTTTGAAAAAAATAATGGAGTTATTCCATTGAAACTTCATAATCCATATGAAAGATGCACAACAATATAAATGTGTGGCTGTTATCCTACTTCGGCAACCATTTTTTTTTTGCAGCGCCCTCTATAATCACTGAAAATAGCGAATAAGGTAAAAATATTCTTCTGCAATTAAGTGTGATCTTCATTTCCAATCGAGACCACTTTTGAGCCCAGTTTTCAACTTGAGAAATCCAATATTCATTTAAATCCCGCAGGTAACAAGAAAGTAAGATTGAGAAAAACCAATCAAAATGACAATAAAAATATTTCATTTTTTCTCCCTTATTTTTCGTGAAAAAAATGTAATTTATTTTTTTTTCTTCTTAGGGATGGATAAAAAGTTGATTATCACTTCAATCTGCACTTTTATTTTTGACTTTACTTCAACTATATAAAAATCTTTTTTGTTGTTGTTTTTGCTCTATGTATATTTTATTTTTTCTTGGAAATGTTGTGTTGCAAGCACTGCACTTGCCGGTTGATGTTTATCCAAGCAAATTAAGTTGTTTCGGTGTCGCGGGATGTGAGTGACGCTTGGTGAGTGTCATCTTATAAAAAAGTCAAAAAGCAGCACTTTTCAACTTTTCACGCGTCAGCTGACACTCGATTATAAGTGTTAGCATTCGCATGTTATAATAATTCCAAGAGGAGAAATCAATTTGCATACAACAAGCTCTTATTAAGGAAAAGCTTTTACATGGCTTTAAAACGAAATGTAATGCTAACTTTAATAATTCAAAAGCGCAGAAATTGGTTTTTTTAATGTTTTATAGTAGTGTTGCAAATAAAAAAACCATTGAACTTTGAACGTGGAAAATTGGATCTTGTTGTTGGATGTGTTTTTGTGGCGTCGCTTTAGTAAGTTGTAGGGTTGTTTCTTCATTTTTCGGTATTAGATTGTTAGTTTTGTCTGTTGGTGGTGTTTTTCCAGGTTTTAATTAGTTTTCCTGTTTTTTAGTCAGTTTTTGCTGTTTGTTATTCAGTTTTTGCTGTTTTTTTAGTCAGTTTTTGCTGTTTTTAGTCAGTTTTTGCTGTTTTTTTGTCTTTTTTTGTGCATATTTTCGGTGAAATAATAGTTTACATATTTTATAACAACATTTACATCCGTGGCCTTGTTGGTGGCACTTAGCAGCAAGACCGGAAATTTTAGTTTACGACATTAACTGTTTTAGAGAATTTGTTATAAGCTGTGGTATTTTGTAAAGTATGGTTATGAAATGTGGGCTGTTGATATAAGTTGCCTTGCGGTTTCTGAGATGAAATGCTGTTTATGTAATTTATTTAAACTTTAAATTAAGTGGTTTTTAGAGTTTAGGTATTAAAGTAAACTTTTTTCTATAAGTTGTCAATTTGAAGATTAAATCATGTGGTCCACTGCTCAAGACTGAACTTCCTAATTAGATCAGTATAAAAGCACTCTCTTCTTTATGGCACGATGCAATGCAAGAAAAAAAGTGTTTACCACTAAAATCACAGATAATTTTTTTATACTTTTTAATACAGCAATGCATGAATAATAATTTTTGTTTTCAACTTTGCAAAGAGCCAATAAAGGTTGCTGGAGAAACATCAGCCAATTGGGAATAAAATTTTTAAATTTTTTTTTAAAACTTGTATTGTGTAAAACAATTAACGTTATTTTATAACCTAAGGATGTTTTAAAGCGTTTCTCTTAAAAGTTATTGGACTTCTGGCTACTTAAGAGTTCTCAGAGAAACAGCATTGTCTTTTAATTGGACCAGTGGACTTTTGTTCTCTTTAAATTACTGCAAATGTAAACAAATAAAAATATTCTAGGAAAATGTAAGGCAAACCAGTTGGATAAATGATTTATAAATAATTGATATTATATTTTTTTTCAATTTATTACTGGTATTACAAGAAAAAATAATAATTTGCAGTAAAATTACATTGGTTCAATAAAGCTCCATCAAAATGAAAAAGACTTGGAAAGCACTTTTAGTTTGGAAATGTACTATCATTTTCAATTTATTTTTAAATTTTTATCATTTTCAACCAGTTTTACTATGTAAGTGTTGAAATACTTTAACTCTCAATCAGGTTTATTGATTTCGCCATACAGGAAGAAATTTAACCCAAATGTTTTGTGTTTTTGTTCCAAGTTCAGGGCTGAAATTTGAAATGCAAAATAAATAAATTTAGTTTATGTGTATTTATATGAAATGTTACATTTCCGGTATGAATAAAAATTAGTTAGAGTCTTAGTTATAACTTGTTCTTTTATCTAGGGACCTTTGGCCTTTATGCAGTCCATAAAAGCAACATCCGGTGTAGTAAACGTCTTTAAGGGAGAGACAAGTTGCAATATGAGAGTAGCTCTTTAACAACTCGATGAGCTCAGCACAAATTTTTCCACTGGTATCAGCGGAATTAGAAAACGAAGATGTTACTTTTATGCTCGTCTATACCTTTAATTTGCTGGGGATCTTAAAGGTTACAGGAAAAGAAAAATGATATTTTACTAAACTCTCATTTAAACCCCAAATAACACTTACAATTTATTTAGAGTGGCAAAAAATACCATCACATAAAGTTATTACCATCTGAAGTTTAGGTTTGCTAACGTGAAAAACGCGAGATAAACAATGAGAAATGGCGCGAAATTGCGTGATGGCAACTACGTCATGCATTAAGGTATGTACTGTGCTAAAAGTGACCATGCATGACGTAGCTGGTGCCATCACGCCATTTCGCGCCATTTCTCATTGTTTATCTCGCGTTTTTCACGTTAGCAAACCTGAACTTCAGATGCTAATAACTTTATGTGATGGTATTTTTTGCCACTCTAAATAAATTGTAAGTGTTATTTGGGGTTTAAATGAGAGTTTAGTAAAATATCATTTTTCTTTTCCTGTAACCTTTAAAGCGAAAAATACAAGTTGAATCTCTTTGTTGTGCTTGTGCGCGCACAACAATTAAATAATAGCCGATGTAATTCGATAAGGAGATTTGCTCTAATAATGTTGTTATGCTTGAGTTTTCTTTAGAGTTGGCATAAAACTAAATTATGCAGGATTTTATGTGCGAATTTCTTTTTGAGTAATAGTAGTATTTTATATTTTGCTGGAATTGTTAATAGTGACATTACTTTTCATCACCAGATGGTGTCGCCATTTATTGTAAAGAATTAAATTACTTTATGCTTGAGTGAAATGGCTTGACAACACAAGTGGAAATGAAACACGAAGGATCAATTTTGTTTGATGGATTGTGTATTGTTATATAAAATGATATAAAGTTTATAAGGGAGTGTTCAGCGATTCGAGGGTCTTGACAATAATTTTGAGGATGGAATTTTTTGTTTTCAAGTGATGGGAAAAATTGGATGAATTGATAATGCAAACTGTGTGGAGTGGAAAACAAATTTGGACTTGAAATACAGAAAAGCCCGACCATTAACAGTGCCAAAAATGGTCTTTTAGCGAGGTGGACACATAATTGTAGTAAAATATAAATAGTGTCTCCAAGGCAGGTGATGTTTATTTCAAGGACAAAATAACCATTGTTTTATTTTTTTCAAGATTTGTGTGTATTTTGACTCGAAAAACACGAAAAGTTGTGTATTTTGGCTCGAAAAATGTGTGTATTTTAGCACGAAAAATATGTGTATTTTAGCACGAAAAATATGTGTAATTTTGGCTCGAAAAATATGTGTATTTTGACTCGAAAAATATGTGAATTTTGACTCGAAAAATATGTGTATTTTGGCTCGAAAAATATGTGTATTTTGACTCAAAAAATATGTGAATTTTGACTCGAAAAATATGTGTATTTTGGCTTGAAAAATGTGTGTATTTTTCTCGATAAACATGAAAATGTTTATTTTTGAATTATATTGTGGATCGGAATTAATCTCACCGTAGCACTTATTTGTTTTGTGAACTGTGAACATTTAATCCTTTAATCAGATTAATTATAAATTTTTTTAGAAAAAAAAATAAATAAAAATAAAAAAAGAGTAATTTTATACCATCTTGCTGAGCTCGGGAGCTGTGGGAATGGGAGATTTATTACATTTCATGTGGGTATAGCGTTATCTTCTCACAGCTACAAATTTTTTAAGAGTTAAAAAATATGCGCAGGTCAAGTTTTAACACTAACCAAAATAAATGACCATTCTTAACAAGCCAGCTCTATTCTTAAGGCTTTCTTTTGCCTGTATCTTAGTTAGTTATTGGCAAATCCACTCTAAAAGCAGACAAGAATGAAATTTATGATTTTGATGTTAAAATGTGAAGAAATATGGAAAGTGGTCCTTGCAGGTAAAGCTTAATTTAGCTGAAAACTTTTTTTTCTTCTTCTTTTATTTTTTAATGTAGTTTGAGATTTTTTTATTGAGAATAAAAGTTTGCGATGTTAAAATTTTTGGAGGGAAGTTATAAAAAGCCGCAGCTGGTGGTGGAACCTTTTTTTATTTTTTTTAATAGCCATCTGGATGGTTGGAGAAAAGGTGGTTACTTATGATTTAATTTCTTTTTTTGATTACTGTAATGCAGTAATGTGCAGCTGTAAATTTTCGAATTATAGAAATAATAATAGCGAGCTTGTGTCACTTCCTTTGTAACAAGGTACTCTGTTTTGCTTCTTTCGATCCAATTTGTCTTCTCTGTAACCATTCATTAAGACTGAAGTAATTAATAAGATTACTGAGTCAGAGCATTTCTTATCTTTTTAAATGCTTGCAAGATCTGATTGGTTTTGTGTTGTTGCCTCAGAAATTCGAGTGTAAAAGTTTATCTCAGCAGTTTAAAATTGGTAATTTAAATTTGGAGAGATTGTCGAATTCAAAAAAAGTCTTTGGAAAGCGGTAGTTAATGTTAAAACGTAATCAGCGTCATGTAAATTTACTGATGCATTGGTGTTTTGGATAAATGGTCGGATTTTGAAGAAATTTTACTATTTTGGCATGAATTTATTGTATTTTTTGAAGTTTGGATGACTTTTCATGATTTTTTATGACTTTTTATATTTTTCATGACTTTTTATGACTTTTTATATTTTTCATGACTTTTTATGATTTTTTATGACTTTTTATGATTTTTTATGACTTTTTATGATTTTTCATCACTTTTCATGATTTTTCATCACTTTTCATGATTTTTCATCACTTTTCATGATTTTTCATCACTTTTCATGATTTTTCATCACTTTTCATGATTTTTCATGACATTGCATGATTTCTGATGATTTTTCATTAATAAATCTAATCAAATCAATAAAATGGGGAATGATAAAATTTTGAAACAGAATTTTAACGTATTTTTTGAAAATTTCCATTTATCGTTTGTTTGCTTTTTTATATGAAAATTGGATCAACAACTTGAATCGACATTCAAAATTTATTTTTACATAATATTTGTAGAAGAAAAATGATATTATCACTTGTTTAAAAAAATAACGTACATGATTCTGCACTTTTCTTTCTCTGCGCACGCCAGTTTCAAAACCCGTCGGCCATGGACTGGTGAATACTTTCACTCCTGGCATGTACATTTGCGGCGTGATTGGCGTCATGTACCGGCATATCCTTTTTCTACAATTTTTTCACGTGTTTTTATGTGGGCCGACGTGCACATTGTTATGCATTGAAGGATTAAGATTTAAATCCAAAAACTCGCTTAAATTTTTGCTTTGTATGCACTTTCCAAAGTGTTCAAAAATCAAATAAAAAAACAATAAATTCGATTTTCATGCTGCAGTTTTCAAAAACAAATTACATTAATGTTTTCTATGTAAATGTGAAATTCTCTTGTACATCATCAGATTTTTGGTGATGCAGTATGCAATACCATACTAGACTTTTTTTCTTACAATTTTACTAACTTAATCATCATTAAAGGAAATTATTAGGTATTACTCGTAGTCATATTTTTAACTACCTAACAATGGTGGAATGACGAGATTTCTTTTTTATCACAGTTAAATTACTATACTCCTGAGCTCGTAAGATATAAAACACCTTAATTTGCCAGCACACACAGACCCAACTAGTGGGAAAAAAATTAGTGCAGCAATAAAATAAGAACTGATTTTAGCTGGCACTTTTACTTCTCTTTAATTAATATAATCATTTAAAGCCCCGGATAGTAACATTTTATCTTTTTCTCCCTTTACATAAACAACATTTAAAGCTGCAGTAGACATTATACATCATTATAATATATCAGGACTGAAAAAAAAAAACGTGTGAAGGATGGACATGTTGATTAGATGAATGTGATAAAATTTTTAGTACTTTTTAAATGGCATGCTAACTACACTGAAGAATTTTATTTTTCAATTTGACTCCCCTCTACTGCATGCTTAATTCCTGTAATAAATAATAATATAAGTACTCTGCAATGAGCAGCCAAGCAATTTAAGTGCATTTATTGTGGGGTGACATGCTATTCAGCTAGCACGCTTTTACTCTTTATATGGGGCCTTGGTTTTATTATTTTTATTACATAGGGTTATTAATTTCAAAATTATTTTCTACTTCAAGTAGGTGGGGTCGTTGCAGTTAAAAAAAAAAAAAAAAATATTTTGTATGTTTTAGGTGAAGGGATTTAAGGAGTTTGTTTGTTTTGGTTCAGGCTGTTTTTATAGATTATGGGATTGGATTATGTGACGATTATTTTATTTATTTATTTTTTTTATAATTAAATTTTTAAGGTAAATAATACCTGTATACAAATAGAATTAAAAGTAAATATTTGTGTATTTACTTCACTAGCAATTTATTCCATCCCATCCCATGCAGTTATATTGGATTAAAGATGAAGTTGTTTACACTTGGTAATGAAGAGGTATAAGGGTTAAGTTAAAAATTTTCTTGACCTAGGGCTAAGTTTCTTGTTGCAATTGCAACCTGTTAATCTAATAGATAAGAATATCTGTTATGCAATATATCTCTATGATAAATTGTACACTAATTAAATCCTGATATAGAATAAGGGTTTTCTTTATTTGGTATTTTAAAGGATAAAATATTTTTTGAAATGATAAAATTAAAATTCAGGCTTTTCTTTATTACATTTGTGCACGGCACGAAATGACCTCTGAATGAAAGAATTTTCAACTATTCAAGATATTAATGCATAAATCATTGAAAAGATTTTGACTAATTGAATTATAGTCTTAAAGTGATATTCGGAAACTACTTCCTACTTTGCATTTGTTTCTTGCTCAATAGGATTTAATTTTCTGATTCATTTCATTCATTTTTAATCCCATAATGATTCAGTATGTAATTCAGTGTATAACTGACATATAAATCACTTTTTATCTAAAATAAATAAAAGAGGGGTACTTAATTACCAATTGGGCGTATTTCAATCACTCAATTAAGATAATAAAAAAATAATAAAAAATTAAACTTCAATCAAAGTAAAAGGCAAATGTCGTTTGAATAATGAATTTATTCCAATTCAAATGATTTGAGCTGATCAAAGTGAAAATAAAAGGAAACTAGTCGCATTTATTTACTGCATGTAGTTAAGGACATCGATTTTTCCTCTTCTCTGCTCCTTCATTTTGTGCTGTTGTAGACCCAATACATGCACATTTGCTGGGTTGTTCCCAGAGCCCATTAAAAGAGTACCGTGTCCCTACTTTCCAATCCCCGGAGAAGGAGGTTGGTGAAGGCTGTTCACAAATCTTTGAGCGCCTTTTGTTGTATCGCAAGCAGGTTGCGATAAATTTCCTCTTTTAGTCACTAGTGCATTTCTTTTCCTGACCACAGACTGGGAGTGTGTGTGTGTGTGTGTTCCACTGAGTGCGTTGAGAAAATGTAGTCGGTCTATTTCTCTTTGGCGTTTGGTCTTATCTTTGCTCATATTGCCAAGAATGCCAACTAGTTTTCGCTCTGTTTGTTTGTGTAGAAAATTTATTTTCAAACGTGTTGTGATGCTGGAAAAGTGCGTAGGTTTGTTTATATACACAGGACAGATATGGAAATTTTGTGATAGGTAAACTGGTAAGTGAAATGAATGTGGAAGGTAATTTATTGTAAATGGCGTGGAAAATAAGCTTTTTAGATAATATTAATGGTCGTTATACGGTGTATTCTGGCTTGGTTTTTGTGTTGGATATCGTTGAACTGAGATAGAAATTAATGGCTGACATTTTGGTGGTCGTTCCACTTGTTTTGTCATGTGATTGAGATTTACTTTGTTTGTTCAAAGTGGTCGAAATGATGTGATGAAGGCTGAAGCTTATATTAAAATGCAAAAATTGCGATTCGAAAGTGGAAAGGACAAAACAGGTCCTGAATATGATGGAATTAGATGATTATGGATGGATGATCAATTCTGAGCAAGTATATCAAAACATTATGTAATTTAATTTACATTATCAGGCAATGTCTATCATTATTTGTTTATTATCACTGCTAAAATCCAAAAAACAATTGAAATGACGGACCACCAGTAGAATTTGTTTTAATCAGCTCGACATGCAACAACAATAATTTTAACTAATGATGTTGAAAGAGCTTAGTCGATTTCTACGTGAAATTTTGAGTTCACTTTAAGATAGAAAGCAAAAATTGAAGACGATTAAATTGCATTGCATTTGCGGTTGACAACAGTTCTGCATATGTTCATGTTACGGACCTGTACACGCAATTGGTTGTTTGCGTGTCTAATTCGATAATCAATTCCCCATGCGATGGAAATAATGTTCGGTTCTTTATTTTTTTATCGTTATGGTGTTTTCATGTGATTGTAAAAATTATGTCTACGATTATGTCTACGAATCTCGCACTATTGAACCGTACACGTTCATATAATGGACACAATTCTAATTAATTTATTTTCTAGGCAACTGATGACCTCGCAACTTTGAATTACACGTGATAAACTTAATAAATCACTAGAGGATTAATCCAAGTTTTAATTATGATGAGAGTTAGCACGTATGTTGGTCAATATGAATGTCAAAATGTTGATTTGAATTACATCGACACGTTAAGCAACCTGTGGGTATATAAATCGACGAATGAAAGCAGTTTTAAAATTTAAGTTGAGTTTAGCGTCGTGCTTTTATCTAGTTGTCGATACATGCCTCTCAGTGAAGCAAGCTTTCACGGGGCGCTTTGCATTGTTTTAAAAATGGGACTAATTTCCTGTAGGGATATGATGAATAAATTGATGTTTGTGTATCAAGTAGGCTACTGAAGTGCAGTTGTGAATTTTCACCAGTTTTGCATCACCCGAGATGCTGTTTTTGCTGAATATGCTATTTCCAATCAATCTGCAAGAGGCAGAGGAAGAATTAGTTGAAAATCTGCTTTAAACAGACTATGGGGTGCTCACTGGTTATCTGTTTGATGAAGCAATACTTAAGTAACCTCCTGAGGTCACTTAATTCGTTGTAATTAATGGGTACTTAGGTTTGCGTTCTGTTTGATGGGTCAAGGTTGTTTTCACCACCTGGCATGACTATAACTGACCATATGGGCCAGATTAACGTTGTTTTGTTAATTTACAATAAATTTTGAAGGGGATTTCTTTATAATAAAATAAACAGAAATTTTTGTATTTTTTTTGCTGTTTAGATGTTAAATTTGCTTTTATCGGCAATTTCAAAGCAAGAATAATTTTTATTTTTTTGTTATACATTAAGTTTTCTACATGAAAATGATGTTAACTGGTTAGCTGACACTCTAATTTAGATGGAGTACTTGAAGTAGAAAAATGCAATGCATTTACAAATTGTCGTTGGACGCATTTTTATTTGCTTACACGTTATGAAAGGAGGATGCGAGTAATTCGATTTGATTTGCTCGACTCGTCAACAAGTGCAAGTTCTCTTTAATTATTTAGGAGCGCATTGCTTGGATTAGAGCGAAGCAGAGAGAAGAGGAGTGCGAGAGACTTTTCTTTTACGATATGTACGAGTCGTTGAAACATGCTAAGGCTATAAAGTGTCGCTCGCCTAAGGCGCTTGATAGTTATGAAGAATTCTAGCAAGTCGCCTGCCTATCATTTAATTTGCTGATTTTATTTTACGACGAGGCGACACATCACAACAAGTCTCTAGATGCTGGCGAGACTAATCACGTGAATATTTGGTGGCATGTGTAAATTAGATATAACTCGAGACGATTAAGGCTGAAATAAAAATAAAAAAATAATAAAAATATAAAATAAAAAAATAATAAAAAAAAAGAATGAAAAGAAAAATCAGTGCACGATGAAAAAAAATATATAAAAATAAAAATATAAAAAAACACGTGATAATTTTATGATTGGCGTAACGGTAGCATAGTTTGATGGCCTCATCATTATGTTATCAGCAATTCCTTATGGAGCAGTGGTAATAAGGTGATATAGACATGATGCAAGGGAGAACGTTAATATTGACCATTTATGGCTCAAGTTTTACGACATCACCGCCAAACCCCCATGGATTTTTCATAGTGTAAGGAGATTGGAATAAAAGGGAGTAAAAGCTAGTCCTTTTCGAGGAAAATAAAAGCTGATTAATATTAGAAAGGAAGTGGAAAATTAATATATTTTGTAATTAGATATTCGAGGTGGTGCATGCAACGTGTAATGAAACCAAGTGATTGCGGCCAAATTATTGGGATGTGAATGATGGAATGCGATCTGTGATATCGTTTTTCGGATTGTTATAGTGAAATAATAGAAAAATCATTGGGAGATTATTAGTTGCACGCTACAGTTGTCATTTCGACATTCAGGCTATCATGCAAGGCTGAGAGTTTTTTTAACACACTACTACGCTTCGAACGGACCAGGTTCTAGCCTTTGGGAATAATGTCGAAGGATAACTTTGTTAGTGGACACGACATCGGTAATTTAGTTTTGGAAAGTTCATGGCTTTGTTTACGCTGGGAATATAATTTTATTGGGGGAAATTTTCAATTGTTTCCGATACTAAACAATAAAACGTGTATTTATATCAAAGAGTTCACATCTTTCTTGTTTATATACTGTAATATTACAAATGGCTCATGATGAAACCAAAATGCACTTAATTTGCAAAAGTACATTTATAGATGAAAAAATATGCACTTATAGATGCAAAAGTCCATTTACAGATGCAAAAATGTGTATAAATGAGCAACTTAAAGAGGTACATCATAAATCAGTTGCATAAAAAAAACAGCATTTAGGTGTGCAACCTGGGACAACTTTACACTTATAAAGTCTCTACTAGAATTTTTTAGCTGCACTTTGCTTGTGGTTTTTATTCTATTTTTTTAATTCACGAAACCGTGTAAGCGTGCTTCCACTTCAGTGCAAACTACAAACTAGTCTTGTTGTATACGTAAGACATAATTAAAATTCCCCCCCCCCTTCCCCCTCCTAAAAAAATAAATGGAAAATTCGAGATAAACAAATGATTTTATTTCAGCCGTTATTGACACATGAACTTTAAATTAGTTCAAAGCATTACTGACGTTTTCGTTTCTGCATAGTAGCGTGGCAACGTGTAATCAATGAACACAAATTGAGCTAAGGCAAGTCGTACTTGAATTAGTTCAAGTTAAACTTGTTTTAGAATTACGCGTTGGCGTCACATGAAGCGCGTAATGAATAAATCCTCGTGCTCTTTTGCGAGTGTGTGTTAATGTTTCTGGCTGTTTGCTTCTAGTTTAATGGAACGTGTTGTTTCATTGGCCATTCATGCTTCTGCCTTTTCTATTTGATGAGTTTGGCCTTAGCATTTAACTATATAGAACGAATCCAAAAATAAGTGCCGTGCCGGGCGCCGGTGTACTCGCACTTAAGTCCGAACAGTCGTTGGGCATAAATGAAGCTTTGCAGGATAGTCTCTCTTCTCTGTTATTGCAACAGTGGATGTGGACACGCTGAATTAAAGGAGCAGCTTGAGAATAATCAAGTCGATGTGCAGTGGGCTTGCTTGTCAAATCAAGCAGTATATGTTGAATGATGTGTGGTGCCTCTTTAATCCTTATCTAATTTTTTTTTTTTAATTGAATTACGAAAAGTCCCGCACTTCCTGCTCGTTTTGATGATTTTCTTCTCGAGAGACATGAACAATTTTGTCAATGGTGGCAATGAAAAGTACTGCCTGCTGAGTTGTTGATGGAATAATGTCATGCGGAAGAGTTGTGCGGTAATGGAATGAATGCTGACGTGATCCATTAGACGCAACGGGAGGAGTTGGGGTTTTGATTTCCTCATTTGGTGGTTATCGATAATTCACTTCGGTGACAACCCACAAATTTCTTGCAGTTTATTAAAAGTGGGATCAAGCTTAAGTCAACTTTCTTTCATCGTTAACGACAATGCGCAAAAATATGCGCATCCAATGATTGCTTTATTTTTTGACATTTTTTTAAAAATTTTAAATTTTTTTTGTGTTGTTTCTTCATGAAACCAAAGAGCATTATTGTCAACAGATGGCTGTGATTAAATCTATTAGAAATAGCGCTGTGTCAATTTCTGCAGTAATCTTTACCAGAAGTACATCACTGAGCTTGTTCAGACAGCAACTTGAACACTGCCTGGTGCTTGCAGGTGGAATTACAGTTGGATTTGATAGAATCACAAACAATACTAACACTTACAGAGAAAACATAGAGAAGCTTAACACTAAGAAAGAAAAAATTACAGATTTAGTATACTTGAATGGTATTATTTGAATAAAATAAAACCAATGTTTTGTGTATAATGATGTAGTTTGATTTAAATGACTGCATGGTCAATTATGGATAGGGTAATTACCATAAGTTTAAAGCTGAGAATAATTTTTAATAATGGAAAAAGATGGGATCGATTTTTTCCATTTTTAGGTTACGACATCTAATTTTTTCTTTGCTCATGAGATGAATACTAGAATTTTGTCTTTATCAAAAACTATCATTAGTTGGCAAGATTGTAGTAATTCAAGATGTTATTGTTATCCAGTATTTTATATATACTGATTTACACTTATCAGTTCAGATTTCGATACTCTAGAACCAAACAACAACCAAAACGCCTATATATGATAAAACTGCTACACAGACGCGGAAAATTAGCATGCAAAAAGGTAAAAAATCTATATACGGTATTTTTATTTGGAAATTCATAACTGATGACAATATTATTAATTTTTTTTTCTTTCATTGGGCCCATAAAGGTATAATGTTCTAACCCAGCAGGCCAGCAGCATGAATGTAAATGCATTAATAGACTCGAGAACTTGTGATTAAAAGCCCGAAAAGCTTTTAAAAGAAAAATGAGAGCATAATTTTTCACTACATCATAAAATTCATAACTCCTTTTCCTTTTTTATCGTATATCATTTGTCATGAATTAATATAATTTTAAATTATTTAGTAAAGAAGCGAGGCACATGCACTTTTACTTATAAAAATCCAAGAAAGAAAAAAAAAAAAAAATGAAAGTGCTAATTGTGATTTATGATTCGATATTTTTGCATTCATTCGAATGTACAAATTAAAGACGTATAAAGAAATATATACTCTTTTTTCAGTAGCTTTACAAAGAAAGATTTATTTCCTTACTCCCGTTATGGATAAAGCCCTGGGCTTCTTAAAAGCCTTGTCGGGTCAATATATTCAAATTTAAACCCCATCATAAATTGCAGTTTTTAGAGTTGGCGCCAGTCTTTCTGATTGTAATTTCCATTTTTATTTGCGTGCTAAGAAAGGCCTGTGATGTATTGTTGTTATTGAGTGTTGATGCTGTTGTCACCGCAAACTCGTACTTCGTGATCACCTGAGGCCGTGGGGGGCAATATTCAACTGATGCTGATAAAAAATAACTAATGGCGGTACATTGTCTGGGTAATGGAAGAGCATAGTGTAAAATTTGTCTCTTTTGTTCGGTGAATTTTAAAGCTGTTCAGGAATTATTGATGAGTTTGTTTTGTTTGGTGTATTTGTTAGGCGTAGTTGAGTATGTGCATTGCTCAGATGTAAGATGGATTTAACGATTATTGGGTTTGATGCAGCTGTTTTTAATCGGTTTTGTGTCATTTATAGTAGCAATGTATAAGTTTTATATTGGTTGGTGCCAAAAATAGTATTGTGGAATTTTATTTTTCAATGCTTTGGAATTTTACCACAAGAATGAGAGTAGTGGAAATGAATTGGATCGTGATGGTGATAGTTTGTTTGACTTTATATATAATCTGACAGTTAAGTGAGTATTTTTAAAATTAAAAAAGACAAATGAGTCACAAAAGGTAAAGAATTTACTTTTGAAGGCGCAGATTGGAGTAATTAATGATTAAATCACGTTTATCCCAATTCTGAGAAAGAAGTAAATAATTCAGCAGGTTTTTTATTTGGTAGATCGGATTTTGTCTGGATGAAGGGGGAAGTGTTTGAAATCGAAACTCATAGGACTTTATTCCCCATTTTCTTGTCTTCCACCAGAAGGTGATTAAAATGTCTAAAAATAAGGGATATTAAACTTCACTGCTACACACAAAAATATTTTTAAAAAACGATTTTTAATCAATAGTTAATTGGAGATGAATTTTTTATGACAACCAACTGTAAATAATTTTTTTGGGTGTTCTTTATGAAGAAAAAAAAGTTTGGTCAATTTTTTTAGTTGGCCTAGTCATTTTCATGGACCTTGGCTTTCTCAATTAGGCTTGGCTGCAGACAAGTGGATTTTGCCTCTAAATCTCACAGCATGCATAAAAGCCACACTTTAGCATGCACTAGGCGTAGCGGGTTCCTTAATGCTCTCGCGCAATGGAAAGCGGGAACCGACATCCGACGGGAGTTGAGAGAATCTTTGAGAAAATTGCCTGCCTATAGCCTTGGCATGTCCATTAGAAAAGGCTGTGAATTTTACACTTGAGCTTTAAGCTTGTCATCCGTATTCATGAAGAAATTTTTTTGCTCCATATCACTGAGAAAGATACCAGTTCTAGATCTATATAGCAAATAAGGAGGCAAGGGCCTCGTATTGCTGAATAGCGGTTGCTACGTTGGCTTTTTATAGTCGAAAGAGGTGCCTCACTGTCATCGTAAAAAGGAACAGCGACATGGCTCAACTGTAAAATATTGAAAACTTAATGAAGAAGTTGTGTATTAAGCTGGATCTGGATTGAGTCAAAAAGCCCGTGAACGAAACAAGCGAAATGTTATTAAACTTAAATCGCCAGTTGAGATTTATACATTAAACATTTTCTGTTTAAACTTTCCAACAATTTGTGCACGAAACTGAAAAGTGAACTTTTTTGCATTGTACTGAAAGTATATGTTGTGGTATCTTATTTTAATTCTCTAGTCGAGCTGAGTCGACAAATCATTGTTTCGTAGCCAAAAAATGTGCGCAACAATACAAAAATCCAAATGTAAATAATTTTTTTAAATATTTTACAAACGTTTTCGTTTGTTAACAATAGCATGCACATTTTTTGATTACAAAGCAATGATTTTTTGACTCGGCTCAACTAGAGGATTAAAATAAGCTATCACAATATATACTTTCAGTACGATGCATAGGTCATTAACCAATGGGAGTTTTGTGCACGAATTGTTAAACAGAGTATAGTTTTAGCTTGGTTGTGCATATTTTAAATCACTTTGGTAATTGATTAAGCAAAAATGTATCCTTTATATTTCTTAATTGCCTGCAAACATTATTTTTCTTTACAAAATTTGTGATTACTAATGGTAAATCATTGTTGAAAATGTTCAGTGCTGGTTTTAATATTATCCTTTAATGAAGAAAGAAATTAGCATATTCTTATTAGTGTGATGTAATTTATTTAATGTTTACTCAAATATAAAATGTGGTTTGTGCTTAAGTTTGTGTTAAATTGATTTTAGTCCAATTTTCTTTAGTCGTGCTTGAATGATCTAATTAGATTTTAATTAGACTATCTTTTTAGTGTTTTTTTTTCATTGGATTTTTTTTCTGAACTTTTTTTTTGATTTTTGTACCAGGAAGAGGGAGAAGGGTGAAGCCAAAGCGTGACATGGGTTTACAATGAATTCCCAGTTGTTTTCTTTCTTGTATGAAGGAGTAATCTTATCCTCAGGAAGAAAAATAGTGAAAAATGTAATAAGAGTAAGGTGGAGGTTGAGGAGAAATTCTTTTATGATGTCATTTTTGCAGTGTAATGCTGCATTGGATTTTCATATATCCTTTTAGCTGTCTAATCCAAAGGATTTTCTCATCTTTGCTCAAGAGCTTAGTGTGGGGTCAGCTGGTTTGCTGAGCGGAGAATGTAAGTGACAGGTGCAATCATTAGGAAAAGTTTCATTTTTGGCAGTTGTCTTTTCATCAATCTTGAATTGCCTCTTAAATTGTAGAATCAGTGGATGGCTTGATGCTGTCAGTGATGTTACACATTTAGAAATTCAGTTTACAACCGATTTTTAGCCTAGTAACAGAATATATTGATCTTATTATGACATCAACTGTGTACTTTTCCGCATCATTAATTCGTTGTTGCTTTCTTGTTTATGGCTGATGCTAAAATAGACATCAAACCCATTGTTGTTTAAAGTACTAAAAATATTTTTCAGTCAAACCTGCAATTGGCGCAGTGCAAATAGGCCAAGATAAGCAAAGTGGGAATAGATTTTGAGACACATTTGGAACTGATGCTAATGACACACTTTTGTGTTGATCTCGGATGTACCAGGAAATGATTGTTTGGATCTATGCGGAGCCATTTGGAAGACAGTGAGGAAGTAATAAGAGATGAAACGTGTTTTTGTCTCTTTACAAAGCGCTTTAAGAGCCTGGGGTGAGTTCTTCTTGTAATATTTTGTTATAAAAAAACATGCAGATTTTTCTAAATCAAAATTTTGAAATTTTATATTGTTGGGGTGTCATACGATATGTTTTATCTTATAAATTTTGAGTTTGAGTTATGCAGTGAAAATTGATCTTGTTTGCTAGGGGATTCATATTTGCCATTATCTTCCGCTCAAACTGAAATTGATATGGGTACTTGAAATATTCGATTGTGAATAGTCTTCGTTCTTGGCATATTTCTCTCTCCATACGAATGATGTCATATCAAAAAAGGGTGTCTTGTCCTTTGAATGGAAAATATCCACCAGTTTCTGCACAAGAAGCAACCAAGTTGAGTACATTCGCTGTGTAAAGCCCATGAATTCAGTGGAAGAAAAAGGAAAAAAGAAAACATTTCCATGGGATTGATTTGACAGGCCAAATGCAGGAAGTGTCATTGTGTATCAGTTGGCGTGCGTGAAGAGGAATTGATCAAATTCCTATATGCAGTTCTCTATTCTTCAACTTGCTGTGTATTTATTGGTGTGATATGTTTGATAGGTAGCATTTGTTTAACATAAAAATTGAGTTTGTGATCGTAGAAATGAAATAAATACCAAACATTCGAAAGGAAAGTGCAAAAAGAGTATCCAATACGAGACTTTGTTCTTATCTCGTGTCATAAAACAGACTCAAGTATTATGTTGTATTTTTTCTTTTTTTCTTAAAAAAAAAATATTATTTGTTTGTAGATAGACATAAATTTTTTGAATTTTTATACGTTTTGGTGGGATTATTTGTAGGAAGTGTATGCGCGGTTGGTTGTAGACATTGGTACGGTTGGTTTTAAGTGCGACAGATGTGTGAGAGTCAAGTTGGACACGTTGAAGAAGCCCCCAGTTGCCAGTTTATTTTTGACAAAGGCAAAGATGAATGGGTGAGGAAGGCACTTTATGGTTGTCTTGCGTGGAAACTGGAGTACATTGTAATGCTATGAGGGGACTGTTGTAAGGGAATTGCAAACAGTTGGGTTTGGAGCAAATAGGCGTGACGGTGAGTGCTGCGCATTCTCAAACGTGTGTGCTACTGTAATAACAACGTCTTAAAAATGTAAACATTGTTTGTGATCGCTGATCATTAGCTTCATCGGGTACAAAAATATGAAATATTTTGGACTGTATTTTACTATTTTATGTAAAGCGTTTCAATTTAGCACCACCTATACTGTGATTAAGAGAATAATAACTTTTCGCCAGGAAAACTGCCCAGGTAACACGCGAATGTTGCTGGAATGTTTCGAATGTTGCTGGAATGTTTCGAATGTCACCTGAATGTTGGCAATGTTTATGGTAGCAACATTTCTGCAACATTTCTAATGTGTAATGATCAACAAACAACTTAGATTTTTGTCAAAGTCGCTTAAAATGTTGCTGCAATTTTGGCAACAAACGTTTGATCATTGTTTCGAATGTCACTTAATTCTTTCAACGTTGCTAATAAAAAGAAGTGAGTTGGAACAGTGCAGCAACATCGCAAATGTTATTTCCAAACATTGCAGCAAACATTAAGTGTTACCTGGGTGGGATAATTTCCAGAAAAGATAAGATTGTGCACTTGTGCAGATGGGTTTTTTACAAGTGGCGGTAACTAGTAAAGAAACTCAATGAAGAGTCAACATATATTCTGATGTTTATATACTACCTTCAGATGAAGGTGGTATATTGAATAGATTTATTGTTTAACGTCAGAAAAGTTGTTATTGCAAGCTATATTTCAGTTGGGAAATATTGAATTTTTTTATTTAATCCGGTTAGGAGTTTGCGTGGAATGTGATTTCATTTATATAATAAAAAAGGAGAGAGAGGAAGAAGGTTTGTGTAAGGCATATAGATTATGGTCCATAACGTAACGAGAGGAATTCAGTAAGAGAATTGAGAAGTTTGGTTCGCAGCTGGATCTATCTATGTAATCTGTGCTTGAGATTTGCCTAAATGACGCATTTCACGAGGTCTGTGGCTTATCTTTGGCACCAGGGGGCATCCGTTAGACTTTTTTTTCCCCTTCCTTTCTTTTGTTACCGTGTCTCTTGCTGCCCATTAGGTAAAGGCAGCACTAAACTGGAGCGAGAATGTTTTTAGGTGCGGCTGCGCAGTTTGCACTAGGTTTTTCTTTTATAGCTCACATTTGTGGGCAAGTGTAAGGTTATTTTTAAGTTGGAATGGGAATTGTGTTTTTAAGGTTTTATTGCCGAATTTTGAATACTTATTTCAGTTTTAATTTTTTTTTTCGGTTTACGTTTTTGCATCGTATGAAATGTTTTTTAATTTAAAAATAATAATAATAATTTTATGAAACTGGAGTGAATTTTTTTTGAATGGATGAATAAAAAATAATATATATTTTTGTACAAGTAGAAGTTTTTTTGGCAAATTATATTCTTGCACAATGTTTGACATTAAATACTGTTATTTATTGTGAGTAATATATATTTGTCAATATAATGTGTGTCTAGGGAGTTGTGGAAATATATCACATGTCATATCTTCTAAAAAACTTAGTTGTGTTGCTAGGATTTTGCCATATGGGGCTAAACAGTAGTGTGTGGGCGCCTAATCTGTTTTGTCTTTAGAAATTGTTACTAAGAATCTCTATGATTAACATTTGCCAGATTATCATTGGGCCAAATTGACTACCTGCCCAGCTATCATTTTGTTTAGTTTGTAAATAAAACTTTTTCTTTTTAAAACCGGTTGATATGCATTGTATAAATATGTAAAAATCTGTTTTAAACAGAGTGAATTTCGTTATTAATTTGTAATACTTGATTATGCTAACGCTATAATGATCTCGCTGACTAAATTAGATCTGAATTGGATGCAATTATTTCAATGCCAATTGCAAATTACTTGGAATGGCAGGCTCGAGGAGACACACGTTCATTGTACGCAGTTAGGATTGCAGGTCTGAACGAAATACCTAATTCGATTACTCTAGCTTGTCAACGAGACGAGCGTGGAGATTGCATCATTATCTTATATGCCTGTTGATTAAGGTTTTTCAGGGAGCAATGTAATAATGTAATTGATCGTGTGGCAATTGTCAAGCACAGTAAAATAGCAAGGCGAACATTATTAAATAACAAAAGTGGTTTTTGCTAGTGAGTTATAATCAGTTGAAAAGCAACTGGGCCAAGGAAAAGGTATTGGGGGAAATTATTCAGCTAGGAAGAAATAAGTTGAGTCTGTTGGGTAAACCACAGGAGAACTCTTAACATGATAAACAACGGAAACATGTTGGCGAGTTTTGTCTATTTATTTGCATCATGTTTCTCTTCGGTGCGCAGCTGTTGTGCTGTGGAAAAGCATAATGTAAGTGTCTGCTGTCAACAAGAATGACACTTTTATTGTCTCCATTTCGCTTTGTTTCGAAATACGTTTTTTTTATGTTGAAATTTTTACGAAATGTAAAAAGTTTAAATTTGTTTTTATGATTTTTGGGTTTTTCAAGCCATTCATTTATGAAATTGATCCCGAAATTAAAATTAAAATATATTATTTATTCACATTTTTTTTTTTTTTTTTTTTGCACAAAAAAATATTTAAAAACATTTATTGCTTCAATGGATTTTTAAAGAATACTTTATTTGAAGTTTAAAGTTTTTCTGAGGGAGATTGTAATGCCATGGAAAGTTTTAAGTTATCTATATGATGAATTTCATCTATTTTCGTCGTCTTTGGAAGAGTACGGAGTTCGAAAATCAAAAATTCAAATCAGTGCAGTATGTCGTGTTGGAGGAAAATTAAATGAAACGTAAGTCAGTCAATATCAGAGGCAGGTCATTCTGCTGAATGCCTTTTTGATTAAGTTGAAGAATACATTGCACGAAAAGAATGATAGCTCAGCCTTCAAGTCTTAGCATGCACGTGCACTGAGAGAAATGAACTAATTTACACAATTCGCTTGCTGCTGATGCCTGATTCATGTTGTTCTTTGGCCGGAATGACAAGCCAATTTCCTCACACTGAACCAATTTTTTTGGGGGATTTATTTTTCTTCTCTCTTTTTTTTTTGCTTTTTCCAATAGGTGAACCATTCGTATTTGGAAAATTGTTTGAAGGCCAAAATACACTTTAAAAAATATTCGTAAAATTACATAAAAGAAAGTATACTGGCAGCTAGTTGAAAGACAGTAACTGTAAAATAACGGGTTTTAACAGGGTAAACTTCCAGTTAATCTACGAAAAACCCCATAATTTACAAAATGTTTATGTCAGAACATACCAAACTTCAGAATCCTTACTTTTACGCTGTAAAGAGCATTCTGGCAAAGATTTAGACTAATCTAGGTTATTTTCCGTATTTTCTACATGTATGTCATTGAACTTTTGTGAGCCGCCAATTCCTATTCGCTTCACTGCCAAGTCCTTGTTTTATATTTGCCTTAAACAGCGTAGAATGTTTTCCTTTTCTTTGTTTGATTTTTTTCCTTTTTCGCAGTCTCCCTTTTGGGTTTCTACATCGCATTTATCTCGATAAACAGGTTATCTTCAGTCTATCCTTTTAGTCCAGTGCCAGTCGTGAGCATGTCCACGGGCGATAAACTTTGTCAGAGTAGGGTGAAAGCGAGTGAACGAGCAAAAGGTAAAGGCAGGCAGGCAACAAACCTTTTTCGCCTTCTCTTCTGAATTTCAAATGAGCCTTCTAAACGCGTTACGCACTTTTGCTGCCTTGAGCTGGCTTCTACTTGTCTTTGCTGACCCACACACTATTGTTTCTGGCGTTGCATCAGCCAATTGGATTAGGTGCAATCGTCGTGCTGCTTAACTCTTTTTGCTATATTATCAAGTGAACCGAAAAAGAGACTTAAGAATATTTGGTTCCTGCATTGGCCATTTTCAAATTCTGTCTGGGTCTTCTTCTATCTGATCTATTCCAACAGACTTGCTCTGATGGATGAATGTGATAGAAAGTCTTTACTGGGGCTTGAGAGTAATCAACTTTTGTTGAGGTAAAAAAAAAAAAATTTTTCTTTTCTCTCACGAAGTGTCTAGTCACTTTTGACTTCATTAAATGGAGATGGGTAAATTATAGATTATGGATGACCCATACAGGGAATTTAAAGAGCTAGTCATTGTGTCGTTGTTGGTGATGTCGTGTTAATCGTTTTGTAATTATAGCTGCGTTTAGTCTTAATCTTTAATCTTCGTTGAGAAAGCCAAAGTCGACTTTACTATAAATGTCATGAATAATGGTACACTAGGCCTAATTTTTGATCTCAAAATTAATAATATGAAACAGATCAAAGTCATCGGCTGACATGATATTCATGCTTAAAAGTCTCGATATGTGGAGTTTGGATGCTTAAGTGGTAAATGCAATATTAATCGTGAATTACTGCACTGGCCTTAATGTAATTAAGAAATATGAGCCAAACAAGAGCTAAAATGTAAGTAACAAATGTATAAAACCTTATTCTCGAGAGTTTTAAATGTAAGTTAGAATCCGGTGTTTATACATTTTTTTATGTTGGCTATGAAAAGTTTATGCCAAAGCATCCCATTGAAAAGTTCATTAAGTCTCTTGTAGTGCGATGTTTTTCTCTTCTCCAGCTTGGCATTGAAACAATTGGCTTAGGTCAAATAGTAATTTTGACAAAACTCATTAGTTACCATTATACAGAATGCTCATCGTTGTCTGAAATCGTTTTCCGATTTGGTGAACTATAATATATTTACTCATAAATTGTTCTGATTAGCTTTGATTATTTGGGTGAATGTTTAGTAGATTGAGTCCTCGTGAATAGCAAAGTAGAAATAAAAGGTTTTTGGCATTTTTCCAGCGTATTAACATTTACTATCAAGTCATAAATTTTATTTTACTTTTCTTCAGTGGCGATATTACGTCTCAAATGATATAGAGTCTCATTTAACTTCGAACTCTTTTCTTTTTGTATTTGCTGATTTATGCCGAGCAAGTATGTAGTAGTCTAAGGGGTGCTGGGGGAGTTGGGTAAAAAGCCTTTTGCCTTTTTGACAAAACCCAACTGAGATTTAGCAAAATGCAAGTTGCCACCCATTAGTCAAAGTGTAGAATTCAGGAAGGAGGTGAAGCTATCTGTTGCAACAGCGTATATCAAAAAGATTGTATGTAAATATATTCTGGTGTTTAAAAAATGGCTATTCGCGCGTTTATATCATTGGCCAACGGGATGGGGAAAGTTCTTCGGTTGGTTTACTATCTGGTCTTTGAAAATCAAACTGATGGCTGAATACTGTTGATGCACATTAGGAATGTGAAGGGTGAATGTAGAATGGATGTGGTGAGATATCAAATTTGAAAATTTTCGCTGACATGGAAACCGCATGAATTGGAAATGGATGAAGTTATCATTTATCGTGATGTACTGTAATGACACTAAAGTGAAAGCTAATAGATAACTGTATTTGTTTCCTGGTTTGGGCCATTTGCGTTATTATGGAATGTAATTTTGATATTTTATGGCAAATTTCGATGTGTACGTTTATATAACAATGATAAAATCGAATTCAGTATACTACAGTCATATTTTGGGCGCAATTTTAAGATCCTCGAAATTGCTTTGCAGAGAAGCTACTCAAAATTGCTTTGCAGAGAAGCTACTCAAAATTGCTTTGCAGAGAAGCTACTCAAAATTGCTTTGCAGAGAAGCTACTCAAAATTGCTTTGCAGAGAAGCTACTCAAAATTGCTTTGCAGAGAAGCTACTCAAAAATTGCTTTGCAGAGAAGCTACTCAAAATTGCTTTGCAGAGAAGCTACTCAAAATTGCTTTGCAGAGAAGCTACTCAAAATTGCTTTGCAGAGAAGCTACTCAAAATTGCTTTGCAGAGAAGCTACTCGAAATTCAGAAAGCAATAAAAATTGAATTTAATAGACATTAAACGAAATAAAGATAGAAAAATATTGTTATTTATAATTTATAAGTGGATGATACAAATATTTTCTTAATGGATTTCTTTTTCCTTAAGATAAAAAATCTAGGGAAAGTCACAGGTTTTTGTGACACGGTGAGTGATACATAAGTTATACCGCTTTGTTGAGATATAAAACATTTAAAAAATGACCCGAAAGAAAAAATACAAACGTTGACACGTTTACGTTCTCTGCGGCGAACCAAACTCAAAAAAATTTAGTTTTTACCTTGAATGTGAAGAAACAATAGGTGTTGATAGTCGATACAATTTTAAAAAAATCGTCAATTTGCAATTCAAAACATTTTGCCACTTTTGGCTTATAAAGTGGTGCTGATTATTAAAATTGAAATGGCAATCACAAACACACGTCTCAGTGCTTAGTTGGTTAGAAGCTTAGGGATGGATTTTTTGCAGAATAAGCAATTGCAATGCCGGATTTTATTGCACTTGCCTCAACCTGTCACGAGTAGAGCAACTGACTGATCAAAGCCAAAGCCAAACCGAAGAAAAGAATTTTTTCTTTTTCATCATTTTTCTTGTTTTTCTTGCCTAACAACATGTTAGAAACCAGTGACAGTTGGAATGTTGTTTTTGCAAAGTGGAACGTGCAAGGAAAGATGGGAATTATTCAAATTATGCAAATGATTAAACCATGAAGTAGTTTCATCCTTTCAATATAAATACGGTTTTCCTCTTCCCTCTTTTTCATTTTCATTTGCAGTTTTGTCTGCTCCAACGAGCCAGACTTCTTTCCAATTCCTTCCTTTGCTGAGTGGATAGGTAACTTCTTAATCAAATCACAAAGAGTGCGGGGGTAGGCTGTTGCAGTGCTCATTTTCACAAATCCTCACCATAGCCTAGCTGCCTTCTGGTACGTTTTCTTCCCAATTGAGTGTAAGGGAAAGAGTCTTTTTCTTTTTTTTTCTCTCCCGTTCTTTCCTTTCCATTCTTGCTCGTTCTCTCTTTCTCTGCAATGAATGATATAGACTTTAAGAAAGGGACTGTAGATCTTTTTTCGCGACCCATTTTACCAACGCCCAAACTGTTCTTTTCATGCGTTGCAAGTAGAAGGTTGATGCCAAGTCCAATCAAGTCAAAAAGAGTTGGTAGACCTCTATTTTTCGGTCAATTCAATTTCATTGCAGTGTTTTTGTTTTTGTTTTTCTATTCTTTAATTGGTTAGTTCGTAATGTCTGGGTGCATAAAAATCTTTAATAAATTTATGAATTCATGAATTTTATGGAAAATGCAAAGTTCAATGGTTTTTTTTAAACATTGCTCTATATGTGTAAATTCAAGTGGTTTGAGAAATTTTCTGATGTGATGGATGAAATATTAGAATAATAATTTTGAAATTATAATTGATTGATATTGATTACTTTGTAATGAAATGGCGAAATGATTTTTTAAATTGATTTATTGGAATATGATTCAATAGAGTGTAATTGAAATCTTGGACGAATACTAGTAGTATTCGTCCAAGTTAAAAGTGTCGTTATTATTGGCGGATGGAGAATTTACACGTGGCCAAAGGGTTGACAGTATTTTTACATGTGTTTATTGATACTCATATTTCCCTGTAGGGGGATTACAATTATCATATGCACCTGTTGGGTGACACTAAAATATGAATGTTAACAAAATGATTTAAAATTCTTGTCAGAAATATTCAAATAACCCAAAAATCAATCTGTTTTAGTAATCATGAGTTTTTTTATATCAAACATTATACAAACACCATTGATGTATGCAAAGTTTACGTCGAAATGTCGGTTTTAATGCATGTGCTGTTTGTTTTTATTCCATGCTAACAACAAAATGCAATAACGGTATCATGATTTTTTTGGAGTAATTTCAAGCAACAGATTTCATTTGTTTGTTTATTTTGTTTATTTTAATGAGAGAACACTAGTGAATTGTATGTTTGTTAAATAAATTCTTATATAAAATGTTTAAAAAGATTCAGCATCTTAGTTTAGGTTTGGAAAATTAAGAATTTTTTTCTTTAAATTTAATTACGACTTCAGATTGTTAGAAATGAAGTTTGCTTTGAAGTTGATGGCTTTCCTAAGTGAGGTTAATTGCTAAAGATTAGTTTTCTCTCGTTTTGTTCATAGAAATTAAATTTCCTCTGATTTTTTTTCTAACGCTTTTAATTGGTTTCTCCAGTGACTATTAATTTAAATTTTGTTTTGGATTCCGTACATGTCTTTGCCGAATTTACCTCGCCGAATTGACATTCGCCGAGTTATTCTAGACTCACTTATTTTTTGCGTTTTTTAAATTTTTTTTCCAAATCAAAAATTGATTGACCTATAACGGTAATCAATTACTTGATTTCCATAATGTAGAATATGTAAATAATGTAAATCAATGCTACGTATTGTTTAACGTCGAAATTAGTATTTTTATCGGATATGTGATGATTTAATTTTTTCTCGCACGAGTTGCTAAATTTAATACACGAAAACTTTTTTTGGCTTATTTCAAGTTTTTTTCCATATCAGTCTGAATTTAATCTTATTATTTGATTACCAACGATAAAAAAAAATTTAATTTGGTTTTGCTTTGGCAGTTGCCAAATTCTGTTTATAGTTAGAATAAATCTCAATATTTTGACACAAGAAAACTGTTATTTTATGTCACCAATGGGGAAACGATGTGGTTAACCAATAAAAATGAAAAACTACTTCTAAAATTGAAGGTGTATAGGATTTTTCAAATAATCACATAACCGATCAACTAATATTATATTATCTAAGATTGAAATTTGTGCTCTAGCTAACGAGGCTTTTTACATTTAATTTCTATTTTTTTCTACAAAAAAATTGATTATAATTCTTTTTGAAAAACAGAAGCATTTTAGCTTATTTTTCTTGCGCAGTGAATGGAAATATTAAAAACAATACAAGCACCTTATTTTTTTACGGGTTTTGAAAATGAGATGAAGAACAAAAGATAACTTGAAAAGAATATTGGTTATTTCATAAAGTAAAAGGGGGATGGAAGCCACAAAAAGGTACATAAACAAGAAAAAGAATTGCACAACTGTTAGATGAAAAAAAAAATCTTTCATCTGATTCGAATGTGCTTAGAATAAAACCATGACACGGTGATATTGTGAAAACAATTCCAATGCTATCAAGTTTGGAAGCCCATTGTGTAAGAAGGCATTGAGCAGCAGTGCAACCATAAAAGCTAGCTCTTTTGCTGTCCTTTCTCACATGGCTTTTTCCAATATCTAAATAGAACAAAAGGATGATTCTTCCCTCTTGGAATCTAAAAGCCATGTTTATTGTCATATATATCAGTTGGTGTGAGAGCAGTGAAGGGAAAATAAGAAAATGAAAATGTTAGAGGAAGATGGCCGTCTGCCTTTCTTTTTGTAACCTTTGAGGTTTCCGAGACGACAAATTGAAGTGTCCCCACTTGAACTTGTGGTATTGGAAAGCGTGGATAAGAAGCAACTGGCAATTGTAAAGTTGAATAGGTTTTTTTTTCTTTTTTTTGGTTTACTTTTTCTTTTGTATCGGTCTGTTCAGTAAACATTTTATATCTTTTTTTTTTATTTTTAAATTTCATTTAAAAAAAAAGTGAAAGTCAGAAGGAGTAGAAACTTCTCTGTTATGATTGCATGCGCATCACATTATTGGTGGGATTTGCCACTTGGTGTCAACTTTTTGGACGACATTTCTGCCTTTTTTTTTACAATACAACAGGGTAAATTAACAGAAACTGTATTTAAATTATGGAAAAATTTAAAAAATGTTTTATGGATATTTTGATTATGATTTTTGACTAAAAAAATATTTTTTATATTATTTTTTGAAATTAGCATGCCTTAATTATCTTTTTTTTTTTTTAAATTAGAAATAAAAATAGATAAATCATAATCAAATTGTACATCACGTCTGATAGAACATTTTGAACCAGCCATTTTTCTTTTGTTACTACTTCATGATCTCATCAACCACATGTGAGATGGTGCTGTCTTTCAGATTTACCCTTCATGCTTCATGCCAAGCCGTTAAGCAAATTTTTTCGACATCATTTCATTTTTATCGGGGACTCGTCTGACGTTAATTTTCCCTTCTTTGCCAGTCCTCCTGCATTTCCTTTCTTTTCTTCTTTCTCCTGATCGATCTACTTATGTCTTACAGTGAAGGCCCATAGAATAAATGGATGGGATGAAAAGGGACGTGTAGTGGCTGTTATTACGTCACGGAAATGATTGAATCTTAGGTTGAGCATTGGACTTTCATTCCGAAATTTCATGCCTTTCTTAATGAAATAAAAACACAATACAGTTTGTCAAGCAGATTTTTAAACGAATTTTATATGTTGTGCAGCTTGAATGTTAATTGAGTTTTAAGAGAAAAATTGTATTGCAAACAAGTTTTTAGGTTTGTAATTCGTTTGATGTAAGAGCATGTGTATGTTGTGTGTTTATGTCAGCTTTACATAGTTTTGTTTAATGAAAGATTTGTAAGTAACAAGCAAAATGACAAAAAAAAATTGTTGTTTTCTTTAGAGGATTTATTCCTCAGAATAAAAGTGACATCTAATTGGATTAAAACTCAAAATATTTTCATCATCTACTGAAGTTAAAGTTTTGTGTTGAAAAGCAATTTTTACATGTAACATTATTTTTAATTGCAATTTGTGAGGTTAATGAATGAGTAGGGTCAAATATAATTTGCACTGCAGCGTGGATTTACCGAATTCTAAAGTTAACCCAAACATTGATGCCTCTTAAAGCATGACAGTAAAGCCTATGTTCGATTGAATACAAATGTTATTAGTTTTTTTCTAGTCAACTGCTCTTAAAGCGTCTCGATGCTGTCTCTTTAAAGGCCTGGTTACCGTACTTATCCAACAGGCCGATATTAGACATTTAATAGAAAGAAGGATTACTAGAACCTCAGCTATTGGAGATTGGACACTAATAAGAGGAATTTTGAAGTTTGCTCAGAATTGATTGTTTGCAGAGATAATCGGGCTTACTTACATTTCATAGTTCAGCTTGTAATTGGCTGAGGCGTTGGATTGGCACCAATTTTGTTCTTTTTCTGTTGTTAGATGTAAAAGTTTGTAAAAATTTATTTCCTCTTTAAAAATTGTACCAAAAGAATTATGCAATTGATGTAATAGGAAATATTAATTGTGGCATTTTAAAGATATTGTTTTATATTACTGAAATTATTAATTGTATTTTTTTTTTTTATTCTTATAATGACTTCAGGAAATTGCTGAGATCACATCCTGTTTTATTACTCATAAATCATAATTTATTTAAGTAGAATTTGATTCTTTGTTTGGAATAGACTTAATCAACTTACATTTTTTCATGTATTTTTTATTTTTATTACTATTATCAAAGCTTTCCGTAAGAGTTTTAAATTATTTGAATCATTAAGTGCATTCAAAATTAAATTAAATGGGAGTAAAATGGAAGTTTTTTTGTGCTTAGTTTTACACTTTGCTCAAATAGGAAAAGTTTGCTTGTGAAATAATTTATGTGATTAAAGGAAAAAACATTTGATTTAATTTTTTATCAATTAACAACCAAAATTGATTTTTTTAAAAAAAGTTTTATGCTTTAGAATATAAAAGATGGTCATTGCTTTCTGAGGCTTTCACATGTGGAGAGTTTAGTTAGTGGGTAATGAAGCCTTGTGCAGTCTGAATTTATTTTTCTTTGTTGCTATTAAATGTTGCTGCATTTCACGTGTCAAAGAGTCGGTTTGAAATGTCAAGACTGAAACTGATTTTGTATTTTTATTCGCGAACATTTCAAAATATAATAAAAGCGTTTGTAATTTATCACGAGTGGATATTCAGATGAAGTAGGCGGTCCGAGTAGGTGCAAATATTAATTAATTCACTTTCAAAACCTTGAAAAAGGCCTTATCGAAACTATTTAATTCCATTTTTATTGTTTATATTAAAATTCCGCGTTAGTAATTCGAATATGCCAAGTTTTCATTAAATTTAACGGACTTCTATTCTCCTTCGGGCCACAATTATCAAACTGCATCGAGACCTGCAGCATCGTATATTGTATTATTATGTAATTCGGTTCTTTGAATTCTCCACTGATTACACTTTCAAATGTAATTTGACATCTTATAGCAATACCATTTCCATTCTTTTTTTTTTGTTTCTATTGTTTTTTTTTTTTTATTTTTTGTTTTTTTTATTATTTTATTTTTACTTTTGTATAATTTAAAGACCACTTTAAAAACGTGGTTCAGCGACTGCCATCCAGTTTTAAATTGGGAGAGAAATCAATGCGAATTGCGAAGTTTCACGTTACTTGTCTCTTCAGATTTCAACCAATTAATGCCATCCTTGCCAATTTATATACATGACTAGCAATAATACGATTTAAAAAGACAAACTTTTGATTTAGAAAATTAAATTTTCAACATTCTTTTATTATAACCGAGCTTTATAACTTTTATGAATTTGCATTTCATTTTGCATTCTTAGCAAAACATTTGAGAAATGTGTAGTTTGCGATTCTATAGCGTTCTTACTTTTCTAATTTATTTTGTATTTTAAAATCTAGTTTTGAAACTCAGCAGCAGGAGTGAGTTTTTATAAGTGATGACGTAAAAAAAAAAACATTTCCGGCAGCTAAAAGTTAGAAAAACACATAAAATGAATATTAATGCTGAATTTGGTTGTTTTTTGAATATGCAAAAATATTCTCCATTTATTTGCAGTCTTGAACTGTACAAATTCTCAATTAATCTGCATCATACTGCCAGTAGCACGCGCTCTAGCAAAGTGGTGTTTGAAAGTTGGAAGCAAATCACTTTGATGCATACTGAGGGCAGAGCGTAAACTGATGTTTTAACTCAGCTGTCAAACTGTCAATGAGAGCGCAAGCAGGCGCCATGCATGCAGTAGAAGGGTGGCGCAATTGGACATGTGTGGACTGAGCTCACAAGCTGCTGCGCCACAATATTCATCGTTTGGAGTACCAAATTGGGAAGGGGGGAGACCGCTTGACTGCAAGTCACACGTGGGAATTATAGTAAAGTCAATAGAAGCACATTTCAAGTTAGAAAAATTAATTTCTCAGTGAAAATGAGGCAATGGTTAATGGATGACTCGATTATAGTGCAAGAAGCAGTTTAAGACGCTGTTTGATGTTAATTGTGATAATTATCATGTGGATCATCACTTATTTTTTACATTTTTTCTTTCTTTTGGCAGATGGTTTCGAGTGTCAGTTAATAAGCGAGATTTCTATCTTTTTCAATTATTTTTGGTGATGAAGTAAAGTGTTCATGATAGAAAAATGAAAGATGAGAATCAAGAGGTTTAAATTTATATTGACTTTTTTTTGAGGGAGGGGTCGTTGAGAAAAATATGCCGAGAAGAATTAGGTTCGTTAGGTAGGAATTAATAAATTTAGCAGAAAACTGCAATACACGGATTTATATATGTTAATATGGTGAATTCTTGCAATTGCAGAGGAACAAGTTAAAGAATTTGAATGTTAACTTAATTTGATTTATGTTAGTCCTATACCTAAGCATGGATGTTTTTTGGTGAAAACTTTGGTAGTTTTATGTTAATTTTTTAAATTCAATTAAAAGTTGTAGAATTTGAATTGGAAAGTATATAATAGGAGCTTTGACATTTATTAATTTAAAAGGATTTCTATGTTTTGAAAAATTACTTATTGATATCCATTTGCTTTGCTGGATGTTGGATTATACCTAGAGACAAAAAAAAAAAAATAACAAATGAATTTATCCGATTTTTTAAATGAATATTAACTAGAAATTGATTTTAATTTTTATTTTTCGTTGTTAAAATTGTTTCTTCGTGTTGTCCGATAAATTCTTAATAATGCATCGAAGGAATGTGGATATTTCTTGGTAATTAAGTCGGCTTTATTGATCAGTTTTCGTTTTATTGCATATGGAGGGTGAAAAAATGTTGAAATTAGACAATTTTGAATTAACTCTCTAACACAATCTTTAGAAACCTCTTTAACTTGAAAATGACTTCAAGTACAGTATCATTAATTCAGGAACTGATTTGTGGAGCACCATAACTCTTACATTTAATTAAACTCTGCAGGGATCTTCAGTAGTGGGAAATTTGGATCTGCAATGACTTGGAGTAGGAGTTTTTTTAAATATTTTTATCTACATTATTACTAATTGAGAATTTTTTTTTCAATTGATTATGTATCATTGTCAAAAATGTGCGTTTTGTTTCAGATTTATGTAAATTATTGACCATTTCATATTCAATTTTTATAAATTAAGCAAAAGTCTATTTATTTGACGGGCACAGATTCAATTTAGGACTTTTTCTTTATTCATGAACATCTAAAAAGGTAAAAATAAATCGAATATGGAAAAACTTTAGAAATTCTTAACTTAAAATTCACGACGATGGGTTTTGAATCTACGAATTGCAATATGTATGTGGAAAAAATGTGCTGTGATAAACATTTTTGAAAAACTAACATAACATTCATCAACAAATGCAGTAAATATACTTATATTGCATGAAAATGTAAGTATATGTTTTATGTATGCTCTAAGTGTAATTTAAAGTCGAGATAGTAAAAGTTCTGTTGTATTCTGCAGTAGTTTTTGGGATGTGTAATATGGTACAAAGAATTCGGGACGAAAACTATTCTCCTCTTCTTACTTGAAATGGAAGGAACAGTGCCAGCATCCTTCACAGAATTCTAAAGTCAGTTTGGTATTGTCCTGTCACAACTCAGAGATAAGTGAAAGATAAGCTTGAATTTATACATACCAAAGTCAGCATTTAGTTTTAACATCATTTTTTTTTCAAGAGAGAAAAGAATTGAATGGAAAAAGTTCATTTTTTTTTTTTTTAAAAAAAAGGAAATGAAAATATACCAACACGAATTGATTTATGTCATTTGTTTCTTTTTGCACGGAACTTATTTTGGATTAAATTACTGGTAAATCATATTTTTTATGCAAGGAGATGGAAACAAAGTATTGCAGTGAAGATTGCAGTCATAATTTTGTTTAATTGCATCAGTTTGTGATTAATATTGGCAAAGAAGTTATTCTTAATTTAGGATTTGGCTATATTTCAATTATAATTGTATTATTTTAATATTGTTTTTAATATTATTTATTTATCTCTGCAGTAAATTTTTTGCAGTTTTATTAAAACAAAATTTAATATATATATTTTTTTAATTTTTATTTTTATTTTTTTTATAACTTTTATAAATTCAGAGAAAATAGAAAATGAAGATTGATGAATCAAAAAGCAAAGATGAATTTAATTTAGATGACATTGCTGAATGAGCTCTCCCAGCCTCACATAACACCCTCGCATCTAACTCAGGCTATATTGAAACGTCAATAAGTTTGTCTAGAGAAATTTTAGTTGTTACGAGTTTTGTCACAACATCCAATATAATGATGGAACAACAATATGATAATAAATGACAAGTTAATGAAGAATATTGAAGTATTTGTGGCGGTTTAAATGAAAATAAACCAAACGACCTAATTTCATTCTTTTTATACGTTTTTATGCATTTTGGGATTTGTTTTTATCTCCACCGGTTACGGGTTAACCACTGAGGAAGTCGACACGTTAGGAAATGAAAGAGACACACTAGTTCCAGGTTTATGGCCTTTATTCAGGTTGTCTAGGGGCAGCATGTCGTCATTATCTCCACACGCCTATGCCAATATGGGATGGAGTAGCAGGAAGTACAGAGCTTAAAACTAAATCGTCACTTGAGGCACACTTCTGCAACATGCAACCAAGGTTGTGTTCAGAAAGTTGAACACTTAAATGAGAAAATCGTGTTTTTCTCAGTATAACAACGATTTAAATTGACAAAATCCAACTATTATTATTTTTTAAAAATATTAAGTTAGTTAAATTAGTTTTGAATTTATCAACAGAATAATATTTCAAAAATTCCACAATGGCAACGTTGGGCTATAGGAATTTATGGATGGTGATGCACTTCAATAATTTAACCTATATGTGTTATTTACTCCTAAAATAGTCTCTCGAGATGTTTAGAACCCTTTAAAGCTGTTATTCGGACATGCACAAAGCAAAAGAAATTTTTTTACTTGAAAAATAAAACAAGTCAGTCGTGAATGCGAAAAAGAAATAAAGAAATGTTAAATATTTTTTATGTTGACGGTGCTCTTTGTCCCTGTCATTAGAAGTGTTGTAGTGCTTTGAAATAGTTAAAAATAGATCGAATGGTGTGTTTGAGTTAATTTTAGACTTTCTGCTACATTAGACTAAGGCTTCTCTCAACATAATTTATTGCGATTTAAACTGAGCCAATAAATTTTTTCCACAGAACTGCTCACAAGATCAAGTGTCGGTCAGGATGAAAGGGATTCACTTTCAACTACTGTTTTGCAAGTGCCTACTTGTTGTGCAACTTCTCGCATAGATTTAGACTTAACCACCAAAGGTCAGTAATTTTTATTTTTTTATTAATTCGATGAATAAATTATAATTAATTGACGCGATGCGCTTCAAAATGTTAATGATGTAAAAATTAGAGTTGTGTTGTGTTTTTGAAAAGTTGTCTGATGAAAGGCTTAATTCTGTAAAACCACACCAAATTACTTTGCATTTCTCCATTCAACTGACCCTTCCCCTCACTTTGTGCTGATACTCTTGTTGGAGTTGAACTTTGCCCATCTTCTTGCTGTTGTACGCACGTCGTTGTTGGTGGACCCAGTGTCGTTTCGTGATAAGAGAGTGCAAGTGAAGAAACTGTCCACCTAAGCAAACGAGCTGCTGATTTGCAGGGTCTCGGGGTCACTCGCAAGACCGTGTAAAAGAGATGTGAGTCTAAATGAATGTTATTTCTACCCTAACCCAAACCTTATTATAAAGGGTCAAAGTAATAAAGCGGCCAAATTTAAGTGATGGTGAACAAAATTATTATTTTTACTTTATTAATTAAAATTGGATCTGATTTTATGTCGAATAATATGCAAATTCGAGATAAGCCTCACATTTTTGTGAATCAATGTGGATTATTATTTGTACAAATAAAAACTTTTTGTTTTTGTTTACATAAAACCACCATTATGTTTAGTGAATTCAACTGCTGGATCGGATTAATCCTAATTAGATACAATCTGAATCTGAAATTTATTTGCCATAAAGCTGACCCATTTTAACACAAAGAATGTGTTGCTTAGTCCTTCGCGAGAAATAAAGGATGTGTTATTTACTTTATGAACCAGCATGGTCATTATTTAATCCGCTTGGATTGCCTTATATGATGGGACGGGAAATTACTTTTTAAAAGTTCCAACATGTTTTAGCCATGATTAGCACGTAGTATATTGTAATTAAAAAGCAATTTTTTGGGTCTGGAATTAATTTTAAGAAAATGTAGAAAAAAAGGACTCTTATTTGTATTTGAGTCTCGTGGGTCTTGGCACAATTTTTCTCCATTTTGTCTGCTTTAACTCAATTTCTACACCCGAAACGTTTTGACTAATATATCTGATATTCAACAAGGAGAATGCTAACGTGTCCCTTGAGGGCTGTGCAGTTGAAATGAGGAGCAGAACTCAATGGAATTGGGTGGCAGCTCTTCACTGGTTTGCACCATTAAGACTCAAGAGCAACTTGCACATTGAGATGGAACGAAAGGGCCTTTGTTAAAAGCTAAAAGCCGATAAGTGTGTCCACTTTACTGAAGAAAAAGTGGGCTGGCCAGTTTAAAGGTGTTAGATGAATTGATAATTAGGTTACTTTTTTTATACACGTTTTAACTTGTTTGTTGGCAAAAGTGCACAAGAAAATTAATCTTCAACGACATGGAATCACCATGGATCGATTTTTTTGTTGGGAAAGGATTTAAGTGGATTAAAATAGTTGGGGAGATTAATGGGGAGTGTTTCTTAAAAATTATTGTAGTGCGTAATTGTTGAATTTCTTGAATTTTGGAATCAAGAGACAATTTTAATGGATGATTAACCATTTTTTAAAAAAACAACAAATTACTACATCGGGCAGTGATTTTCACGTGACTGGAAGTGGCCAATAAGGAAGGAAGGTAAAGGTGGTTTTCGAGACGGAAGGAGATAAAATGGGGGAAAAGAGGTAGTAAAAAGAGGAGATAATATGGAAAAAGAGAGATATGTTTGTATGAAAATTTATTTTTGAGAGTTTTATCCCTTAGGTAAACGTATTGTTTTCTTATTTAGGATGTTGTGATGTTGTTTACATTTTTAATGCTCAATGTGTTGATATGTATATTCAAAAGTGTCAAAATATTGCTCATTCTTGGTGATATCTATCTTAACTTAATTGGAGTGCTGTGTAAAATTTGCTCACTTCTTTCTCTTGGCACATATTTCAAAGACTAAAATGCATCTTTTATGTTTTTGACAAGGTGGCATTGAGCAAGAATCTGCACTCGAGCTGCCAAGATGATAATTATTTTCTTTATAGCTCGCACACGTGTTACATAATAGGGCTATTTCGGAAGTTTTCTTCTAGTCTCACTCTGCATATGCGAATTTGTGACGAGTGTGTCCTCATATGACATTTTTTTATTTTTTTTTCTTACCTGAATTAGGTGTTTTATTAAAGGTGGTTCAAGTTTATCAAACATAAAAATGTGCTATTTAAACTTGGGTACCTTGGGCAGTTTATAATGCAAGGTAATAAAAAATTGATTGTTTGAAAAAGTAGGATTAGAGACCCCCATCAATTTCTTCGTCTCTCTTCGCATCCCAAATTACCCGCATTAGATCATCTTATAAAAATTTCATTTTAGTTTTACAAACTTTCAAAGTAATGAACCTTTAAGCTAGATATAAATTGCTTAGCAAATTCCTGATGTCATTCTCTAAGGCTACAATTATACTGGGAAGAAGATACGGCAGGATTAAGGTAAGAAAGAAATTGTAATAGTTTGTCAAATAATGGGGTACATATTTTTAATGAAAGGTAAGCATTCAAGTATGTGCAATGTAATATTAATGTTTCACTAATTATATATTTCTTATTAATTAAAAAAGGAAATTTTAAAGGTGATTTTCTATAGTTTAACCAAGGATAGGAAATCATCAAGTTATTTTTAGATGAACACTTTCTAGTAATTAATAATGAGACATCTAATGGCATTTTTCAGTATTAATAAAAATGAAATCCGGCCTGTTTGTTGTTTAAACAGGCCGGAAAATGTAGCAGTTTACAGTAACATTAGTAACATGTAGCAGTAACATTGTTTAGCGGCACCCTGGTGGCCGAAATAGTGGATTGATCCAGTTTATAACCTGATTTTCCATCTTTCTTATCTATATTTTATATAATAATGACTGAAGGGTTTTCATTTTTCTTTTGATATTTCATTTTTATTAAAAGTTAATGGCTTATCTTATAACTTGGGGGTTTAAATTGCGTTTTAATTAAAATGTGAGCAAAATTATTAATTGGATATGAGAATTTTTTTTATGTTTATATTTTATATGGAAATATGTATATATATTTTTTTTTGTTAAAAAGAGACATTTGATGTTGTTTTTTTTAGTAAAGGAAATAGATTATGTGAGTGAGAGCCCAGCGTGAAATTCTAGTGTGCATTTGGGGTGGGTTATTTGCACACAAATGGCACTTGCAAACGACTCAAAGTTAGGTTTGGGAAACTATTTTCGTGTTTGAAATGAACATTCACTTCCATAAGATTGTATATAGAGTTTTCCTTTCAACTCCAGCTGTCTGAAAAGGAACTGTGTATTTGCCCAACTTAATGCTCGATGTATGGATTTCTTTTGAAAAATAATTTTTCCTCGCATGATTGAAATGTTTGTGTTTGTTATCGTAAGTAGCTAGAAAATTGAT
>JH431728.1:0-31166 GCA_000239455.1 Strigamia maritima | reverse complement strand
TTTTTATTTTTACGTATTTAAGTTGAATAAAATTCGATTAAATAGAGACTTTGCGATTTTTTGTACGAAAAAAAAAATACGAAATCATAAAAAATTACGAAATTATAATATGATTTCGTATTAATTTTCGTTTAATTCGAATTCCATAACGAAATAAAAGAACTATTTTGTGGGCTATTTCGTAATAATTTTTCGTAAATAAAAATGTGTTGCGCATGTGCCTTTCCGCCTGTTTCGTTTGTTGTGTTTCGCCATTTTGACTCGCTCTAACGATCTAACAGCCCATCGTTTTTGATAATTAAACTTATAATGTTACTTGGTTTTGACCTCCGTAAAGTTGGCAGGACACTAACCAGAAGTATTCACAAAATTTATTGGGCCAGGTAGCCCATCCAATGGACTCATTGGGACAGTTAAAATTTTTCATTGGACTCGTCACATTGGCGAGATATTGACAAACCAAAAAATTCAAAAATCCTGCTGGCAGGACATGACCTCAAAATTAAAAAATAAACATTGGACCAGGTAGCCCATCCAATGGACTCATTGGGACAGTTAAAATTTTTCATTGGACTCGTCAGATTGGCGAGATATTGACAAACCAAAAAATGCCAAAATCCTGCTGGCAGGACATGACCTCAAAATTAAAAAATAAACATTGGGCCAGGTAGCCCATCCAATGGACTCATTGGGACAGTTAAAATTTTTCATTGGACTGTCACATTGGCGAGGTATTGACAAACCAAAAAATTCAAAAATCCTGCTGTTAATTTCAAAATAAAATAAAGCAATTAGGATGAGGGCAAGGTGTTAAATATTAAATGTATTTACATACCTCAAGTCGATGTTTAATTTCTGTCAATAAATTTCGTCGATTTTCCAAAACTTGTGTGTAAATCCATTTTTCAGGCACTGCATTTCCGGATGAATTTTGAAGTTTACATGCAGCATTTACCCAACAAGTGTTAGTAAATTTTGGCATTGACCATGCTTTTTCTCGAAGAAACTCTAGTTCCATTGCAACAATAGAAATAAAACATTTAATTTGTTCTGTCTCTGTTTCGCCTAATAGAGACCAAATTCGCCCACTTTTAACCATTTTAAAACGGTTATTAATTTTTGATTAATACCGCACTGTGACTGTGTAAACTTATTGCTATTAATATTCGAATTATCCTCTAGGGGGCTTACCATTTGCTGATTTGTAAGCCCCTAGTGGACTAAAATTTTATTATTAAACTTAAAGTTATTGGAATAACAATAATCTGTCATTTGATTTGGTCAGGTTTGGTTAGGTTTGGTTTTGGATATATTTATTGGTAGAAAATTTTGCTTTATTTTAAAATGCGTGAAATGGCAGAGAAAAAGGGTTTTAAAAGCAAGTATGTATTACAAAGTTATTTTATTATTTAAATGCATACAACAATAAAAGTTGATAACAACAAAATGCCAAAAGAATTTTTCAAAGCCCCTAAGTTAGACTTAACAGCCTCATACTGCTTTTACATTTTGGCATTTTTTGGTTTGTCAATATCTCGCCAATGTGACGAGTCCAATGAAAAATTTTAACTGTCCCAATGAGTCCATTGGATGGGCTACCTGGCCCAATGTTTATTTTTTAATTTTGAGGTCATGTCCTGCCAGCAGGATTTTTGAATTTTTTGGTTTGTCAATATCTCGCCAATGCGATGAGTCCAATGAAAAATTTTAACTGTCCCAATGAGTCCATTGGATGGACTACCTGGCCCAATAAATTTTGTGAATACTTCTGGTTAGTGTCCTGCCAACTTTACGGAGGTTTGGTTTTGTTCGTTCGTTCACTTCGTTCATTTAACGTACCGACTGCCGGCGAGGCAGTCGGTATGTTGAACGAACGAATGCAGTGATGATGATGTTGACCCCATCTATTCGTTCTTTTACCGTCTGACAAACAGTACAATCTTTTTTAAAATTTATTCAGGGTTTAAAAGAAAATAAAACAATTTGAAATTTGTATACGTTTAATATGGGTTTAATTCTTAAATTTTTTGTATTTTAAGAATAGTCAAGTTTTGATCGCAACCTTTTGTACGAAATACTACCTAATTACGAAATTAAAAAAACGAAATAATTAAAAATATTTGGTTTTTTTTTAATTTTGTAATTTTTCTTACGAGAAATTGCAAAGTCTCTAATGTTTAAAATGTTCAAGTTCAAATTCAAAATTCTTATTTTGAATTTCAGAGGTTTTTTGAAAGGATTACCCGTATTTTCGAAAAAGTAAAAACTTTATTTAAATTTCTAATTAATGGGATTATGATCAGATATTTCCTTTTATAATTTAATGTATATATATTGCTTAAGTAGATGCGGGAGTGACATCTCATTACTTAGTGAGGACGATATCTACCGAGATTTAAAAGTACTTTGCCAATTTCGCTGGTTTCATTAAATGTTAAAAAGTGAGATTGTAAAAGTAGGGATGGAAAGGGCAACAGGGAAATGATCTTGTCCCACCTTAACATGTTTTTCACTCACGTTGAAAAAAAATTTGATTGACTTTCCTCTTTTTTTATTTATTTAATTATTATTTATTTATTTATCATTTTTTGATATTGCAACTTAAAAGGAAATATAAGTTTAGGATTAAAAAAAAGTCCAAAAAGAAATTTTAACTTTTTCATGAGTTGGAAAAAAATGGAAATTAGAAGGCGCGAAAAAATATATTCTCTGAATTTCACACTATCCTGCATAATTTTTAATCTCCTGAGCTAATTGAAGTTTTCTTCTCAAATTGCTACTCCAAGTAATCTATGCTGGGATTTTTGACAGCATTTTACTGACTTAATTAAGTTTGTATAAGCCAGAAGGATTATATGAGTGACTATAGGGTTAGGGCGCCTTATATCGGGCTAGAGCAAGCGTGGTTCTTCTAGTTAAATCTTTTCTCTGTTAAATCAAGCCAATAAACGTGAAAGAAGAGAGGATTATTCTTAATTTAGCTTGCATTGTATTATTCACAAGGTTGTTCCTGTTTGCATTTGGGCTATTAGATATAAAGGACTGAATTGAGATTGGTGCTTAACTCAAGTAAGCTGGGAAGAAGAGACTGGAAGATTTTTTTTTTAATTTTTGTGTTTAAGTAAATTATTAATTTAGCTTTAAGGGTTCCAGGAAATTTTTTGTGTGGTAATGAGAGGTAGTTAATATTTAATAGAATTTTAGGATTACATTTTTTTTGATAAAAATTGTTTGTGTCAATAAAGGTTTTACCTAATAACAAGTGATTTTATTTTTAACATGGCATTATTTATTACTGGGGAAAAGAATTTAAAACGATTAATTTTTTTGGTCTTTATTCTTTGGACACAACTCAATAGGATTTTCTTATATATATATATATATAGTTTATCTTAATTTCAGTTTGCTCTCACATGAAGCAATACATTTTGAGGCAGATAACAGACTGCAATGTATGAGACACAATGGCTGCTGCCTGAAAGAAAGAAAACCATCCATAATACATTTCTTAGCCGAATGATCACAAGCATTTTCACATGGAATAAACACAATAAATGTGTTGAAAATAAAATGGTTTTCCTATTCAAAAAATTAAATTTTTTATTTTTTAAATTATTATTATTATTTTTTTTCTTAAATTGAATTGAAAAAATAAAAAATCTACATGGTCGTTTGACTATTGTCAAAAGAAATCTCGAGTAAATGATAGGAAAATGGGAATTTGCCAAGACAAGATAAGGTGTTTGTCTCAAAATCCCATCACCTTGTGCTCAGAAAATCCAGACTTGTTTATCTGTGTTTGCCTGCATGGGCAATGAACTTGTGCCAAATTAGTTTCTATCGTCTGAATTGGACGTGGGGACTCGATTTCCTGCGCACCATTTTCGCTGTTATTACTTGGGACTGTACTAGCGTTTGCTGGGAGAAAAAGGGATGGTTGGAGGATGTTCGATTGTGAGAATGGCTCTATGTATAGACAGCAGGGGGCCATCAAAGATGAGCAGGCGGGAATCTTAGTGCGCGTAAGTGTTGGAACGTGGTGTTTCTGTCAGTTGTTTATAACGGGCAACAAGACTAGTGAGATGAAATTTCCGTCATGTCCAAAACCAAGTTGGAGCCAAATGTCTTTAATTTATAACATCTTAATTGTTTTGGCGAATTTTGTTTTCTAAAAATGATTATCTGATTTTACACAAATAAACAATGACGCTTTAAAGTTGAGAGTAGTTGCAGCAGTTTTAAAGGGAATGTATTCTCAAATCTCAGCATCAGATGTGTTACTTTTATTATTCAAAATGGTTACTAGATTTATCAACACAATTCTCAAGCTTAGATTAAATTCTCTTATAAGCGCCTGGTCTTTAATTGCCACAGATCTCTCTATATCACAGACCAAAGTAAAAAATACACTCCGGACCGACTCCTTTATTTAACATTGAAGAATAGAATAAGAGACTTAGCGTTTTTTGGTAACCGAAAAATTAATTACTAAATATCAAATTTATCAATAGAATTTAATTTTGCTGGTGGAGTTTATTTTGTCACTTTTCACTTCATCTTTAATTTAAATACACAGTTTATAAACTTTTATTAGAAAACCAATGCTGTAGGTATTCTAGAATATTTTTATAGGTTTGGGATATTAAAGTAATTTTTTTATTTATTAATATCTTTTATTTATTTATTTTTTTCTACTTTATATTGTGATATCAAACCTTTTGAAAAGAAAACATGCTGTGAACTATCATAAATAAACTATCAGAAACGGTTTGTGAAGAATGCCTGTACGTGGGACACTGAACAAGACAAAGAAACATAAAAAGAAATGTACTTGTATATATAAGAGAAAAAAAATATGTCTGACAAAGGAATAGAGGAAGTGCAATAACAACTGGATGATTGAGATTGGCAATAAATACACTCGCATATGTGTAAAGAAATTTGCTCTTTGTTTACTGGGCAGTAAAAAAATATATAAAATTGATAGTTGTATAATGGTTTATAGGTGTTGCATTTATGTAATAGATAGATAACCACTTTCCATTCGAGTGACTCAGAGTAGGTCAGTGAATAGACTTAAAAAAAAATGCGCGGTAGTTAAAATAGCAATTATTAATATTTAGATTTGTGGATTTACAATATTAAAATGATTTGATTTGCAAAATTGATAAGGCTTTAGAAAGTGGAATCCAAATGGAGTGCATTTGAGAAATTATGAGCGAGCTTCATCATTGCCAAATGCAGTGAAATGGGGAAATGTGCCTGCAAATGCCGCTCTCTATACATCAATGTTAATTGCATGAACTGGACGACGCTTTCACTGTCCATTAGGATACGGTTAGCCCTCGCGTTGGTCGTGACCTTTCTGATGGAACACAAAGGCAGCAAAGTAAAAGACAAAATATGTTTAACGTGAAGATATAAATACAATAAACACAAAAAAAGGTAGAAAAGTCTGTAAAAGTGTATAAATATTGTTTAGTTAAGCATCTTATTTTATTTATCAAAGTTTTATGAAAGTAGAATGTTATAAATTTTCTTCTAAATTGCTAAAAACTAGTTTTGCGAGAATTCCATTTATTCCATCCGTCTGAATGCATATTTATTCCACATATGATTTGCTTCTCTGCATGGCTTTAACAAAGCTATTAGCCTTTGAAATGTAATAAGAGCTGGGTGCTTGAATGACAGCTTAAACCTTTTAGTAGTATACTCTCATCAAGATATCAAAATTCATTGTAGGATAGTTAATTGGTTATTGGTTCTTATTGATCTGCATGTTTACCGCATAGTTGGGCACCATTTACGGCAGTTAAAGAGAAATAGAATTATGCATTGGTTATTTATCATTAAAAAGTTAGAATTTGCATTTTTTTTGCAAACACGTTTTAATTTGTTAAAATTTACATGATAAACTAAATAAAATATTTTTAATGTTAGTTTTAAATTATTTCTGGTACAGTTGTTTACCGCATTTGATTTTGATCCGAAAAAAAATAAACGAAATCTTAAATGATTAAACGCTTTGCTCGCGCACCTGGTCCATAAAGGTTACTCTAACATGCCATATTAAATGGACTAGGTTTGACCCGCACCAATGATGTACGTTGCTGTCGTGACATTAACCTTTTATCGGACATGTTTTTTGTAAGAACAAACATGAAATATTCCCATGGGTCAATATATGATTTTATTAAATCATCAGGGAAGTGTGAGAGATATTATTTAAAAAAAATACGTACATTTTTTATTAGAAAGTTGATAAAATTCAAATTCTAAAAATTGTTGAGTTCATTTGCATTTAGAATATAAATAAAATATAAATATAAATATAAAATGCACTTTATTGATGTTTTATTTTTTTTATATATATATAAGTCATTTTCTGTGAATAACTCTTGAAAAGTTTCAAATGAGGTATTGTGAAAGAGGATTGGCAATTTGATGATCTGGTCATAAGTGGGGTCATAAGTAAGTTGCAAAGCTTTAGTCGATATAATGAGCTTCGATTAGTGCATAATTGATTTGCAAGTGGTGCATATGTGAGTTGCTAGGAGCTTTGCAGGGAAAACAAGCTGCTATGAAATTACTTTTGGGTAAGCATTAAATTAAAAATTCATTCCACTCGAATAGTCTTGCTTTCAACACTCTGGGCTTTATGATCTTATTATCCCAACTGCGTCATAGATCACTGGCATAATTAACAATTTTCTCTTTTTCTCTTTGAATAAGATTGTAATTAACTTTGCTATTTTATGTTTGCAAAGTATTGGTATAAATGGTCTTTGTAAACACCAGTGTCTTGTGAGGATTTAACATTGGCTAATTTAATGCAAGTTTTATGGGCAAGACGTTTGTAATCATTTATACAAGAGTGAGGAGATTTTAATAGAAATTTGTATTAAAGGGAAAATTTACTTTAACTTTAACAAAGTCTAACTTATGATAATATTTTTTTTTTAATTTGGTTTTAATTATGACACAATTTTCGCATTTCTAATTAGTTTAGCAAGAGTTGGTATTGTCATGATGATGAAGGAAATCTTGTTTGCAAAACTCTTAGGACATTATATTGGGGTTTGTAATCGCGGCAAGTTTAGTTGTGAAATGTGTGCAGCTATATGAATTATTAAAAGGTTTAAAAATCTAATTTGTGTTGAAAAATAAATGAAAATAACATTAATTGCCATGATGCAATTTGTCAAACTCATTAATAAATCACGCATTTTTATATTCTATGAAAGTCATGAATAATTATATTATTTTACATCAGTTTGGTGTCAAACACAAATACGGAGTTGCGTATTTTAACGTTGTGGGGTGATTAACTGCGGTCGCCATGCCAACAATCGGCCAGTATGGTGCAGCTGAAACGACGAGGGCGTCGCCACTGCAAACAACTGGAGCGAGCCCTCTTTTTACATCGAATTTGCTTACTTCTGGCCAATTTTGGACATAAAAAGTGTATAAAACAGTAAAAACTAATTTAAAAAAAAATTATTAACGAAAATTTCTTCATATTTTGAAAATGGTGTTGTTTACCTACTACACATAGATGTGCAGATTAAAAAAATTATGAATATTTTTTTTACTATTGTTTATATGAATATATTGCACTCTTCATGTGTGACAAATGAACGCATTAGTCCATAATGACTGTATAGCTGCCACGGCATCATTTCAATACGCGCACGCACTTAACACTCAACCTAAAGTTTGCAAGCCTAATAATTCAGCCATAAATTGATGCTTTTGAATTACCAATACTATCCGAGGCTGTAAAATGAATTCAAAGATTCCCATTGGCGCAACTTCTTTTTGAGCTCCACCAAGTACAACATCAAACTATTTCGACCAAGGGTTTTACAGTTGGTAATGCGTCTTTTATTACTTCGAGATAACATGTTCTTTTTTCTTCTTTTCTTCAGCGCACTCTTTTATATCTGAAAAGGAAATTTGCAGGACTCCACAGGCATAATATATGTGTATTTAAAATTTTATCTTCTGTTGTATGGTGGGTAATTCACTAGCTGTATTATATATAGCCGAGACGAGAAAAATAAATTTTGGAATAAATTTGATAGTTTGGAAATTTATACGCGAAATTCGAATAGGGATGAGGTCAAATAATGTACGGATATTTCACTATTTCGGTTATTAGTTTATGTTGAAAGAACTAATCATTTTTGTGTTTGTTTCACACAATTTTAAATTGGAAAAAATGGCAATAATGCAATAATGCGCAATGCAATTTATTTTATTGTTATTCATTCAAAACAATAAGAAAAATAAATCGATTATAATAAATTTGAAATGTAGTTTTTAGTTTGAAAACAGTTTAAAAAAACATAACTTGGGTCAAATTAAGTTCTAAATTCCTATTTTTGTGTTTCTCGCTTTAAAATGGATTTTTTTTTGTATGAAGCGTTCGTCCATTTCCTTGCAATTCTGACAAAGACTCACAGGCGGCTCTCGACTTGCAGTTACTTCGTCAACTCGACAAAGATGTCGTTCATAATATGGCAAAAAGCAGGCAGGGAGTCTTCGCCAGGAAATATTGATCTCCTTCGCTCGCTTCGCCCGTCATGCTGGCGGACAATCAGAGGCCATCAGCCGTAGACTTACTTGGCTAGACGCACTCAAAAAGCCAATGCATGACAATCGGATAGGAAAAAAATGTGCTTGGAATATTGTTTGCCACACGTTTCCAGAGAAACTAAGATTCTTATTTTCCAGTTTTTATTTATTTATTTTTTTCTTCCATTTTTAAAGAAAAAGAAAAAAATGTTGCTTAGGATATGAGAATTCTTGTTGTCGGAATTGGCACCGCAAATAGTTGAGCGTAAATGATAAACTGTGATTAAGATTCGGTTGATTAATTCGTGCTGTTATGTGTGGTTTATTGTTGAATGGTTGGTTAAAGTGATAGTTCGAATGGGAGCAGTGATGAGTATTAGGTAAATTGCTAATTTGATAGCGATCAATCTAATCATTCAAACGATTGTCGCTACTGGCGTGTTTAAAGAGATTAAAAGATATGTATTTTATAATACCTTAAATGAATGGATACTGCAATGTGAATGGCATATACAATAGTGATAAGTGAATATGTTTAATTGCGTTTGAGTGATTAGATTTAGTTATGTGAACGTCTGAGCAAACACAATTTTGTATAAAGTTGATGTGCAACGTGTGGGATAATTTTTGGGTTTTATATTTGGTGAATAAATGAGGAGTTTAATTAGGAGAGCTAAAGTTACCTTTTTATTATTGCAATATTGCGAGATTTTATGAGACTTTAGTTTTTTCGCACTTCTAATCTTTATTTTTGTAGAGTGAAAGGGTCAAAAAGGGGTCTATAAAATCTCGAATGAAAGCAGTTTCTTGGCTGGCTATACAAAAACATCAAACTTAAATTGCTTTTTGTCCTCGTTCCTATTGGACCAAGTGGGATTTTGACATCAAAAGTGTTAGTGACAAAATCGGTGATTTTTTTTACAGTTTGCTGGGTTATTGGCAAATAATAAGTTTTAAAATTTTGATTACCCGTATAGTTGAATTTGAAATTAATTACGTGCTTAATCAAGCATTTAAGTGCACTGTTTTAAAGCAGACGTCTAATTCGTGTCGTTAACACATAGTAGTAAACAAATGTGGGCGTGAATGCAATAAAATGAAATGCTTATAAAGTGCGGACGCGAAATAATGCATCACTGTAAAAAAAAATCTATATGGTCAAATATGGAATATCGGAAACGACCGAAAAATCAAAAATTAAAGATGAAGTGAAAATCAGATTAATTTTTGTATCTGGAAATACATTTTTAAACAATAGATTTGCTTGCACTTAAAAAAACAATGAATTTTTGTGTGTAAACATGAATTTTTGGACCTAAAAATACATTTTTGGACTTCTTAGATACAAGTATATGCATTTTTAAACAATAAAAGTACATTTTTGCATAAATATCATATTCTATAATGCATTATTCATGTTTTTATTATATTTAGTTGATTCAATTGGTTTTTTTGCATAAGCTTATCTAACAAACATTATTTTATATATTTTTTACTATTCTGATTACGCTGTTCTTGACATAAAATTTAACATATTACAAGTGCACTTTAAACATGGGACCGTTTCTGAGTTCTGAGTTGAAGCTTGGTTATGAATACAAAAAGTAAAAGGTTAAAAAAGTTTAGTGTAAACAAAATGCTTTTTCGTTGTCAGTTTTGTTCAAGGTGCAATTGTAGATGATGTCCACGCGCCAGGTTTAGAGTCTTTTTGATGGTGGGTCATGAAAATGTAAAAGGATTTATTCGAGCACTCCGTGAAATATCAGTGATTTAAAGTATAGGCACGTTTATTTTTTTAAAGAGTAAGCCTAGTTGGGTTTGGCTTCTTTTTTTGTTTGGCTTTATGACATGGCTGATAGAATACTTGAGTAGTTTTACTTTGTCCTTCACATGTAATACAATGCTCTGTTGTGGGTAATGAGGTGACAAGATTGAGAAAAGTGCTTGAGAAATTCTTCTTTTTTTAAAAAAAAAAAAAAAAATAATAGTTTACGAGGTAAAATAAGGGGAGAAAAGTTTATAAAAAGAAAGGGGAATGATTTTTGTGATTTATAAAGCAGTGGAGTAATTTTTTTTTAGAAAAAAAATTTTAAGGTTTGAATTGAAAAGAGTAAAAGTTTTTTTATTTCTTTTTTTGCGAGTTAAAATTAATGTGTAGGTGAAATGTTCAGATAAAATTGGATTTTGTTTTTATTTTATTTTTGTTTAGGTCGTTTCATTTTGGTTAAAAAAGTTTATTATGGGTATGATGTTGGTGTGGATTGAGATTAATGGCGTGTGTTTTCGGAAAAGTTAGTAAAAGTAATAAAAGTTTATAAATTGAATATTATAACATAAATTTTGGTATGATTTTACGCAACAGTGATATGGCCAAAGTAAAAGTTCAGTTTCTAGTTGTAAATTCAGCAGAATCATGATTTAACGCATGCGTAATTTCCCCCATACTGGATCACTATAAATAGAACTTTCAACTGTGTGTGGCAGTGAAGTTGATTTTGAATTCAGTTTTTAGTTATCATTTGGTTATAATTAAGTGATTGTGTAATTAAGGTTTTAAAACAATTGTTTTTAATATACAATAACGATAAATTAATACTTGACTCTGGCAGTCAAATATCATCTGTCAAATTTTAATTATCATTGGTGAATCTGATATGACTAAATACAGTTTTTTACATGAAATACTAGAAGGGATATACAATATACATATATGTAATAATTAGTTTTGGAATTATCTTACTTCCAAGCTCAGAATATACCATCAAGAAAATCAATTCTCTTTTTTATTTTTTAATTAATTTATTATTGTGACAGGAAATTCGCAGAACATTTCTTGGCATTTATATGAATTTAATATTTGAAAAATGAAATACCGTTATCTCGAGCCAAGCCCTTTAAGATCTAATTTTGCGAATTAGATTTTTAGCGAAAGTAAACAACAATCAAAAGCAAAAAAGAAAAGAACTAAAACGGAACAACCGTTCAATGCTTTTTGAAAATATGGATGGCAAAAATGTCGCCTAACATTTGTCAAAAGTCGGCTTTGGCTGCAAGGCAGAAACGTGAGGTTCAGAGCACAGGGCACGATGATTTTCAACAGCTGCACTTGACTCCTGTCTCTATCGTTGCCCCTAGTGAATCCTGATCTAATTAGGATGAGCCGATTATGCTCGCATGAACTAATAAGTACAGTGTTTTATTGTCCGAATGTCTGCCGAAGACCTACACCTTTAGATAATGAGCTAAGTAGAATTACGGCAAAATAACCAATGGATGTAAAAGCGAATTGTAGAATGAGATTTTTTGATGAATTATGCAAATTTAAATAAACCATTTTTCTTTTTTTTAATTTATGATTTGGCTTTTCTGCCGAACACCTCTATGGATTAAAAATAGAGGCAAAATTAGATGAAAATAAAATCCCAAGTGTGAATTTGGTCATTACTTAATCATTGCAACAGTGCAAGCACCAAAAGTAATTATATATAAATATATGGAACCTTTAATTAGATTTTTTATTTTTGCTAATAATAATAATTGATATGAAACTAGAAGCTAAAAATCTTCTGCTTGATCAACAAACAAAAAAAAAAAGAAAAGAGACATAGATGTTTGTTATGGATTCGCGATATCGAGAAAGAAGAAATTGGTCATGCGCAAACGATCAATAAAGGAATATGGCCGCTGATTCAATGGCATTTGGAAATGAACGTGATCACATTGCGGTGCAAATGGGTTTGGACTTTGATTTAATTAGTACCTTTTGCCATGGTAGCTTGTCGTAAGCTCACTTCTATTCATGAGTGTAGACAATGTCTTCTGGTCCATTGACTGCAGTAAACGACAAGTCTTCGAAATGGAGGGCAGTGCCAACCTGGCTCGTTAAGCTTTAGCACTTGGACGTTGTTTGATAAGATTTCACATTGAATTTGTTGTTTTACTGGAATGCATGCAGCCAATCGATTGGGGGAAAGTTATTGACTTTTTATAGTTTTATTTTGTTTAGACTATAAACTGTAATCTTGGATATAAATTTCAAAGAAGAGAGATACAAGAAATGAATAAATAAATTAAAGGTTTACAGACAATTTTTATAATTTTCCGTTTTTTGCTTAAATTTGAAACAATTTTTTTCATTTATTTGAACAAATTCTCAAAAACAAAAATTCCAAATGGAATGCATGAATATATTACGCAAATATGAGCTCAGAACTCGTTGTTTGTTATTGGGCAAAGGAGGGAAGATGCCAAACATATATGTGTGTAAGAGAATTTCATTAAGAAATTGCTATATGTAATTTTGAAATTCCACCAGTGCCTTTTAAGCATGGTTGAGCCGAGTTTTATGACTGACAGAAACGTGGCTATTATGTAATATGCCAACTAAGCTCTTCGCACTCTCTTATTTTTAAATTAAAAAATAAAAAATATATATATATTAATATATATTTAATATTTATACTTTTTCAGTTAAATTTAACGTTTCTAACTGAGTCGGAACTAATAATATAGCGCCCGACTTAGTGTGTTTCAGACTTGTGAATTATTTATTCTGTTATATTCAGTCTTTCCTCTCCTGACTGCTCTCTCTTGACTTGTTCATTACATTTCACGAGGCTCTTGTGATTCTCAGTCAAGCGCCCTTTTCTCTTGTTGAACTTTGGAGTTAGACACAAAAGCTATCGTAGCAATTTCTGGCCGCTCAAATTGGAGGAAGCCGAACTTGACGATTGAGTTTGGATTGTGAATAATGCGGCGCGTGTTCACTCGATGCAAATAAAATGAGATGTTCGAAACGTATGTGCACCTTTTGCCGCAAGGATGCCTTAACAAGAAGGTTAGCAAAGAAGCTGTGGATCGAAAGGAGAAGGAAAGGGGGTTTTCATCCGATAACAAACGTATGCCCTAGTCTTCTTTTTTTTTCTTTTCTTTTTTTTTTATATTTGGAGTTGGATCTGCTGAGCTCATTAGCTGTGCTTTGCTCGTTCTTATTCTCGCTTTTTCGCAATCCGAAAAGTAAACCGTATATGGAAGGAGTTTTGGAGATTTGTCATTTTACCAGTTTCTCATTTTATTCGTTTTTTTTACGTTTTCCTTCTTTTTTTAATGGGGTTGTGATGATGTAAGGGTTTGGATATTGATTTATTTTTTTTTTTTTGTAATTATTTGGTTATTGTTTGGAAGGATTTTAATCTATTTTTGGGGTTATTGATTGATTTTTTGTTGATACATTTTTGAAATGCTTTAAAGAGGTTATTGTATAAATGCCACATAGTTTCATAGGAAAACATTGTTTATCTATTTTTTTTATGTCATAATTAAATTTTTCATCAAGAAACATCTATTTAATACGCGTCTTTACTTTGAATTTAAAGAAAATAAAATTTTTAATTTTTTTATTACTTATTATGCAGACACGCCAATATCCCAATCATTCACAGCACTTTCGACCATCGAAGATTTCATTAGCAGGCCCATCAGTCTGGAGCACATGTGAACAACAAAGGGAGACTGCTAATTGGAATCCAGAATTTGAACTTAATATACTGTAAAAAGGAAAAACGCCCATAGTACACAGTTAATTTTAGTGCATACAGTTAATAAACACAGTAATGTTGTGTAATGTTGAAAGTGCTGTGAATGATTGGGATATTGACGTGTCTGTATAATAAGTAATGAAAAAAATTGGAGATTTTATTTTATTTAAATTATTTTATTTTATTTTATTTTAACAAAAAAAAATTGTTTGTGGATTTGATTGTAATCTCTTTATTGGCTTGGGCTAAATCACGTAAACATTAAACCATCACACTCGCTTTAATGTTTATAGTCTTTATTTGCTTGTCTGCAGCACCATGCTGAGTCATTCTCCATGCGGTCAGTGCGTAACCTGCCCATGGGTTCTCGAAGCATTTCCATGGTCCATCAGTCTCTATCATCTCTGTACAACCGGGGGGATAACTAAGGGAATACCTAACCCGCCTTTTTGTGATCCCCCCCTCTCAGGTCACGCTTTAGTAAATCAAGAGTCACTCAAACAGCATTGCATTAGAACCGCAAGTGATTAAAATTTAAAAAAAAATATATAATTTATGATTTTTATTTTTATAATACTTATTTAATATAATATAAAAAAAGGAAGTTAGTAATTTTTTTTTTATTTTTTTATTTTTTTTTGTAACGACCTTAGATGCCGGTAATAAATTTTTGAAACTGGATATTGGAATTTTTTTTTTAGAGTTTTTCAATAAGGGAAATAAACCCTTCTTCAGTGGATATATATTTGTTTCTGGCCACTCTTTTTCATCCTAAACTACGTAATCTCGACCGTCGCCTTGGCCACGTGGTTAATGTCAACAAGAGCTCAGCACGAAATATGGGCAGTAGGTAGTAAACAGACGTCAATGCCCATTGCGCGCTCGACTGCTCTTTCGGCTGCCAGCATTTTGGACAAATTCGTCCGATCGATTGAAAAGAGGCTCTGTTATGTAGTGGACATGGACATAAAGGAAACAAACCAGACCAGGCGCGTGCAAGTAGTTGCCAGCTGTCATTGCAATCAGGGAATGAAGGAATCTGGTTTGTGAATCAACATCGCACGGAAATTAACGCAATTTTATGTTGTGTGTAAATTTGTTTTTTTCAAAATGCGGTTTGATGCTGTTAGCAGTGATGCGCTCTAATTAACGCTCACAGTGATAAACAAACATGTTGTGTTTGCAATACGCAAAATACATTATGTACCGTATACTGTTTCGTGCAAACGCACAAATAAGATACTAGTGGTTGCTAAAGCAAATCTAAACGGATTCTAGTGACGAAGTTGAAAAAGTTAGACAATTTTAGGTGAAGGAATTATAAAATATTATTATTAATTCGATTTTTAAATTGTATTCATTTTGTACTAAATTTTTTATAAAATTTAATTGCAATTTCTAGAAATAATTTCCTCATGCACCAGTCAATTTGTTGTGAAACTAACTCACCACTATACAATACTAGCAGTTTGACAAAATGTAGTAATTTTTTTTTTAATTTTTTGAAATTATTTTTCATGAATATTAATACGCGTTACAATTAAGTCATCTTTTGACTTTCTTCGGAATTAGCATTTTGGCCTTCTGGGGAATTGTAAATGCGCATAACAAATGGAATGTGGTGAATAGATTTAAATGTGTTTGCTGTACAAGACGTAGTAAAAATTGTACGTTGTTTGCAAGTTTTTATGAGTGTTCATTGCCATTGTGAAGGTATGTCGCTCGACTTTTAGTATAATAGATATGTGCATAGAGAAGACATTTAATTAGAAATTCAGCTGCTGCCTACAAATTCACTTTGGATGAAATATTAAGCCCATTACGAGGGCAACAACTGCACGAATTAATGTTCAGAGTTGAACACATGAAAAGGAACCAGTATTTGTTTTCTCATATTCGGATCTAAATTGCGTAATAAAATAAGCAAACTTACAATTTAATTCTCTTCGGATTGTGCATTTGAAACCAGATATTCGTTTACATGTTTCTCAGATCCAACTACACTTTAACGTTTGAAGATTCTTTTTTTCTTCTTTTATGTTTCTGGAAGTGGAAAAGGAGCAGGAAGGGGTGTGTTGAATTTATGAAAGGAGGGGATAGTGTGACATTAGAAGAAAAAGTACAAGTTTGTGTCTGACAGGATTGCTGATGAAAAAAACATTCTTTGCCGCTATTTTCACCGTTTCCACAATTCGGTAGCGATTCTGCTTTGATACATCCCTTCCACCGACCAAGTTTGTGTCATCAAAAGGTCATCGTTAGACGAGCGTTTGTGGAAAAGAAATTTTCTGAAGGCATGTTGTGTTTGCTGTAAGATCTCTCCATTACATTGCAGTTTGAAGAGTATCTTTTCTTTCTTTTTTCTGGTACGACGGGGTATATTTTTTATATATATATTTCTGGTTGATATTCTAGAGTTTGCGGCTAGTATTTTTCTCTTATATATAATTATAGCCGGTTTAATATATAAATAATGTAACGGGAAAGTGAGTTTTCTGCTATAGTATAAGGGAAAAGTAATGCATTTACTGCAGACTCGTCATTGCTTGATAACGTTAAACTCGATATTAACTGAGCATGCTAACAGCAGCATCTGGTGAGGATTATTGGGAAATTGCAATGATGCTTTAGGTGCAGACATCGCGGGCCAATGTTTACACAGTCAGCCATCCACGTTGATTTGACTGCTCAGGTGTCGGAGGGTTGGAGGGTTTGAGGACACTAATTAGTAATAATTAATTAGAAAACTGCTATTTACATTCCATATTTGTTTAAATGATTTTTATTATCTTTATTAACTTCCATTGCGTTGCTTGTATTTCGACGACTATTTGAATAACTTGCTTAATTTAGTAAACAGGAATGCGTCTTCATTAGTTCTTTCGATTTTAAATTAATACATGTTTCAATGGAAATTATAATCAAATCTACAAAACTATTGGTTAACCTCGAATTAATTATTCAGACAAAAAAATTAAGGTCGAAATTTTTTCTATGAATACGTAATTGTAGAATATTTGTGTGAAAGATAGTCACTAGGGGGACGAAGGGGGAAGGAAGACACAACAGAACAGTCAGAGATTAAAGGGATTATCATACCAATATAAATATTTGTAAAATAATAGAATAAAACTAGTCTTGTTAAAATTTGGAAAAAGAGACCATGCTGGTCCTTGAATTTATTTGAAAAACAAGCGCAATTTTGAGAAGTTTACATAATTATAAATCAAAAATGCAAATTTTCTATTAAAAACTTATAACTTTGATTTTATTTGGTATTTCTAAGTTACAAGGAATGATAACATTCAATGATTAAATGTAAATTTTATTGATCTAAAAATTTGACTTTGCTTTGATAACTATAGGAACATTTTAGTGCTCCTTTAAACTGCATTTTTATAACTTTTTTTCCTTCTTTTATCACGAAAATTATAAAACCCAAGTTTGTGTCTCGAAGGGACCATTTTGAGACTGTACAGAATTTTGATTTGGATTGAAGTAGATCTCGTAACAAATAGGTTTTTGTTTTGATTTTATTTTTCTCTCCTCCTAAATCCGAAACAAGCACTGGAGTTGACTAGTTTATTGTAATCATGAAAAACTTAAAGCCAATCTGTGAAAAAGTGCCCTATTGAGGATTGAAAATTCTCTGAGAAAATCATCAGCCGTGTCCAGAGGTTGATCCCGGCTTCTTCTTTTCCCCTTCTTTCCCTTGAGCTTCGGATCCAATCCATAAAATACTCTCCATTCAGTTTTATGACAGCTATTAGGCATGAGCAGGAGAATATGCTTTCCTTTCTGAGTTATGATGCGAGAATATATATATTTTTTTATCGTTTAATAATTTTGAGGAAAAAATCTCAAACTCAAAACTGGAAGCTGTAGTTATGAAAGACACTTTGGGTGTAATATAGTGATGTGAAAAATGAAATAAATATGGAATGGCGTTGTAATATATCGGAAAGTGCATTGAAGGAAATTTATTTAGGCTAAATATGGCCGCATTTTATAAATAATATATATATATATATATATATATATATATTTTTATTTATTTTTATTTATGTGAGTTTTGGGTAATGATAAATAATTTTTTTTTTCAATTAAGATATCAGAAAAGATCTGATAAAAGTATTGTATTTTGCACGATTTTTTAATCAAAATATCTTGCCAAGAATTTAAGTTGCAGGAATTTTTTTTCAATTAAGATTTTTTCTTCCTTGAAAAAAGCATTCAAAGCTTCCGGGATTGGATATGTGTAAAGATTGTGGTGATAAGAGAAGATAAGTTGTCATTTCTTTTTTGTCACATATGTGCATCACGTTAATACTGCATTTGTATTTACTCATTCAAGTAAGCAGTTGGTTTTGGCAGATATGTTCGCAGTTGTTTTGCGTTAAAATCAAAATGAGACTTCAAAACAAATTTAATACATGAAGCAATTTTAAAACACAAATAAAAATGTTGAATAAACATATTTTCTTCTTCTACAAGGCTGAGAATTTTAATTAGAGAATGTTCCGAGCGAGGAAAATAGGCATTGTCAAAGCCAAATCCAATGAGTGTTGCTGACAGTTGGGAAACAAAGTCCAGTCAAAAAATTTTTTGTAGTCAACAATTAGATCAATTATTTACAGTTAGTGAAGACGGTCTTGCTGTGAAGATTCCTTTCGAGCACAGATGGAGCTAAAAACAACATTTTTTAGACAATTTTTTTAAATATATTTTGGGATTGCGTTTGTCTCCGCCTTGTCGAAGTTCTCAGAGTAATGACCAAGTAGTCTAAAAACATTGGAAACTCAACCATCTGCTTGAAGTGAGCGGCATGAGTCGGGAGGGCCATTAACTTGTCTTCAACATTTACCATCTGCAAGAGGTTGAGAGTTTGAGACTGATTTTTTGACAAAGCTAAATTTGGTGGTGAAATAGCAAAATTATTTAAAAGTTTTTTTTATCTTTTTTTTATTATATTTATGTGGAATGTTTTGAAAGACTTTGAAGATGAATGTTGGTTTTTGAGAGAGTTCAAGAACTATTGATTTATGGTTGTTTGAAGTTTCTTTGTCTTTAATCTGCTGTTGCCTAAATAGTTGAGTTAAATTTAACTTTGTAAGTATTTCTGGAATGACTTAAAACTTTTTTTATTTGACAGGATTTGTTTTAGGACAATGTTGACACTATTTAACTATTTGGAAGGTCCACTGGCTTTTAAAAGATTAGACGCATATTTTTTTTGTTTTTGGCGAGGTCACTGTCTTGTCTTGGAAAGTAGATTTAGTTTGTAAATCTCAAACTGTTTTAAAATGTCCAACTTATATTTTTTTTCTTCAAAAGTCCCAGCAGCGTTAAGTGTGAACTGTCACCTAAATTATTCTATCTTTTTGTGGATGACCATAAACTTGGCAAAAGAAGAACGTTTAGAAAATCTCATTCTGTGGCTTTCCGACATTTTTTCTCCAAAATGGACGGAATTGATGTCGGATATTTACTCAGATGATATTTATTCTTTTGTTCAGATTTCAATTTCAATAGGTGTAGATGACATGTAAAATGCTAGAGTCACTTTTAAGGTTATCTAGAACTCCATCTATAGCTGAAAAACACTGTTTGACTTGATATCAATTTTTTCTTTGATAAGTTTTTTATTTGGTGTATTTCAGTGAATAAAATTCATGGTAGTCAATTGAGGCATAAAATAAAATATTTTCCCACTAACAAACATTTAAACGCAATGGCACACAAGGGGCAGATTAAATTTCAAACACGTCTGTTTCATAATTCATTAAAAATTAAGTTCTATATACAAAAACGGCTTGAACTAGAGAAGGAACGGTAATATTTCACTTTTGCCAATTTTTATTGAAAATTATATTTTTATTATGATTTTTAAATGCTGGGTTCCATTAAGCTACATTCAAAAATAGATGTGAAACACGTTCAAGAAACATTTTATTTAATAATTCTCATTTTTATATCGATTATAGGGTGTCAAATGAGTGAGATTTATCTTAAGAAAAGCGAAAATCGATTGTTTTCGACTTCGAGCATTGCCAGGCAAGCTGCACCTCATTTTCATCATTACTTGACCATTTGTCGATATGGCATTCACTCTGTCGTTTTAGCCACTTGCCAAAACACGCGACGAGCCAAGTGTAATAGAATAATTCCAATATCGCAGTTAGTGTCTTTTGTGTTTTGATATCTATCGTCTTTAAAAATATCTCTGCTGTACGTCCGAATTTGGCACAGTTGTCTTTGACAAAGAGCCAGTTTTTGTGTCTCTGTCTTCTAGTCTCAGCTTGAACGGAAGCGGCTATGGTTACATAGTGGTATCCAGGGCTCCCTGGGCTGTGACGTTGATCAAGTATGAGGGTCGTCGCTTTAAAGAAATTTCTAGCGGGTGAAAGAATAGAATGAAAATAAAAAGATTCAAGACGCCGGCCTATCTGGTTGCAATTCTGTGTGTTATTGAAGAAAAGAATGAGCGAAAAAAAAAAACTAGGTGATATTTTTGTTGCTGCTCTCGGAAGTAATGCTCGTCTTTTTCCTGTCTGATAGTGACTCCACTATTTCAAGATCGGCTGTAATGATTGGTAAGAACGGTTTGGGCATGGACATCAATCTAGAGTATTTTGTAATTGGAAATAGTATGATAATAGAGTGTGTTGAGTAGATAGGGTTGGTGAATTTTTTTTTTTTTTGGTTGCAACAGGGGATGTATTGTTATAAAAGATGGCATCCCATGAATTTAATGTGAAAAAATAAAGTGCAATAAATTTCCACGTGACTAAGTAAGTGGTAAGTTTCAATCGAGAGTTATGGGTAGAAAAAGAGGGCTTTTAACGATAATAAGAATCGATAAGAGAGGCCACTGTGAAAGAGGTTACGCAGAAGAAGCTCTCCATTATGGTACACGCTTTAATGATGTATTGTAAAAATAAAGGGTAGAATATATAGCTTGTTTATATTTATGTTTTGATCGATTGGGATGGTAACGGGGTATGACTAAAGGGGTTTAGAATAATGGCAAGGGAGGGTTTAACGATATTGTTGCTTGACAGTATTTGAGGTGGGATTATTTAAGTTATAATTTTCGATTATGTCACATCATGCTGGTGGTACGCGAATGGAAATTGAAAATTAAAATCGCGTTGTAAATTGAATAAAATGTAACAAATAATGATGGAAATCAGATTATGTGCAAACAATATTTATTTTCTTACATTTTTCAATGCTTAGATATAAAAATGTTTTTTTTTTTGTGGTATGTAAACTTTAGAGATTTTTGTAAGTGGTACACAGTGAAAAAAGGTGAGGATGTAAACATGATTTGCGCAAAAAATGCCAAAAGTTGATAAATTCGGGCATTAAATTTATTTTATTGCATGAATATTAGTGACATCTATTGACAGATTTATTTGATTTACTAAATTTGTTTATCCAACAAAAAAAATTTAAAAGTTAAAAAAAAATGGGGGTGAGGAAGAGAAGCGAGCAGTATAGTCTTTCCTCCCCCAAGTGGTGTATGATAAACAACTTGTTCGTGCTGGAACGATTGATATTTACTCCCCTGTTTCCGATCGTGGCAAACGTTGGGATTCAGGGCGGTTTTCGTATTTCACACTCGCGGGACCCAACTGGTCTTAGACTATTACCTTTAAAATACAGAATTCACGTCAAGTGCTGCACCTGCAATTACTTTGACAAAAGGTGTGGTGAGCATGTCACCACAAGTCTCAAGTGTTTGGAATTTAGCAAATTCCTGCATTGATTTTTCTTCCTTTGTCTCTATCTCTCTCTTTATTTAAATAAATATTTAATTTATCAATTTTTCTTTGGTAATGTTAAAGTGGGTTTTTTAGTTTACAATTTTTAATTTTTTTTTGTCAAAGTTTATTTTGTTATAACGTCAGGTGTGTACGGTGAGTTTAATGGCAGGCCAATGTGTAAGTATGAAGTGAGAAAGTTAATTTGCTGAATTTTTAATTTTTAATTTCGGGTTTGATAACTGCAAGTTTTATTCCCTCGTGAGTTGATAGAAATATTTGAATATGAATTAGTTTTCATTTAAAAGGCTAATGTAACTCGATTATGTGTTATTTTTGGTTTTGGGTTAAGGCATTAAAAATTATTCATTTCATATACTTTTCAATTATATATGTCAAGATGTGTACATAAAGTTCATTAGTAATTGTATAGGAAAATGAGTCTCTGCGGGATTTTCGATTGCACGATAACACATATTTATGCAACATGTGTGAAACTTGGGATATACCTGCGGTCTGTGTGCTGATTATTTTATATTTGCATTGTTACACTCGTTTAACTTGCATATAGGCTCATTTCGTTTTATCTTTTCCTTTTCGTTTAATTTTTTTATGCTGTGTTTTAATTTTTTTTTTAAGATTTTCGATTTTTTTTTTTGCTCCTGCCGGAATTCTTTTCTTTGAGATGAGTTGCTGCCATTTTTGCTATAAACCTATGATGGATGATTGATTATTATATTTTTTTTTAAAATTGTATTTTCTGAAAAAAGGTTTTGACTATTTTTTTATTATTTTAGTTTTCTTGATTTTTTTTTTTCTAAATTGAGAGTTTTTATCGCTATAGAAGATGTTTGATGGCGTGTTGAATATGGAAGTTAGTTGCTTTTAATACATTTTATTGAATGACATGTGACATTTTAACAAAAAATTTAATAGATTTTAAATTATTTTTTTAAATTATTTTTTTTTTTAAAAAAAAATTGAACTTTTATTATTAGAAATGACGTTATATCACATACATCTTCACTTTAATGAAATTAAATTCTACTGTAGAATATTGTTCAATACAGATTTTCTTTATATACCAAAAAAATTCTTTAAATAAAAGAAATTCGCTGCAAGTCTGTGGATTTTGACTTTTGTTTTAATTACACAATCCACTATTAACAAGTGTTTAAAGAAAAATTCAATTAAACTTTCCCATTCTAAACTACACTGGGAAACAAAGGGTACCATCAACACTTCTGGCAATTCAACACTTCTAATTGTAGCTTTTTTCCTCTCGTTTATTTGGAATTATAATTAACAGACACACCTGTGTTTTTTGAAGCGTATTTATAGTATTACGCCCACTGAACCAGGTATAATTCTCTTAGTTTTTTCACTATATCTTTTTTTTTGATGATGCCGCTTTTTGAGTCAGCCATCGTTTCTTTCCAAGTTAAATACCATACCAAAGAAATGACGAAATTAATTATACTCATGTGCTGATTTTTTTATTTAAAAAGAAAAATAATGTTATTTGAGTTTTGTTTTGCAATCATGAGTTTAAAAGTATTTCCCTGAATGAAATTTTTTTTCTCACAACGAATTGCAGAAAAAATAAATAATTAAATGAGAATATCGATTATGGCAATTGTTTTTGTTTTATCGAAAAGAATGTTTATGCAAATTGAATCAAAGACTTTTTATCATCGGCAAGTTTTTTTGTTTTTTTTGCATTGGTAATTGTTATTTCAGCAGCCTGTAATTAAACCTGTGAATTTATAACTAAAAACACACGTGGTACAACTTATGATAAATACTTGCACAAGTTACAAACACAAATGTTTAGTAAAACATTTTGTTTAATTTGTACTATTTTAAATGCTAAGTTTGTTGTTTAATTAAGGTAAGATAAGAACTATAATTAAGGAGCAGCAGCAAGCTACAACATGGCGAGTATTAATTACCTATTTGACTTCATGCAGCATTCCAAGCAATAACTATTAAAAAAATTGTGCTATGAAAATAAAATTTGTTGAAAACTTTGCAAAAATGTTTCTTTACATTGGTGCATATCATTGTTACAGATGTTAAAGAATTTTAAATAATTTGCGCTCGTTTTGAGATGTAACATTAAGCCTCTCTACACATATGCACAGTATAAATGAACACTAAACATACAGAGAGCTGTTACAAAAGAGTGCAGATGAATATTGTTGACTCAAAAACGAACGTTTTAATTCTGCGTGAAAAAGATTTTTTAAATTTATACGAGTGTGATGTGTTTTTGTTGTGCATTCAGTGACTCGATGCAAAGTTTTTATCTCCGAGGAAACGGCTTAAAGCCAGGGAAAGTTAAGAAGTGCTGATGCTTATTTTTCAAATTGGACACTTGAGGGTCACGAGCGATCATGAAGTGTAGCATCTGATTATATATATCATCTTGTGCGAATTTTAAAAGTAATTTTGTGTAATGTGAACCGTAGTAAAAAGGCATGTATTTATTTATTTTTATTTATTTATATCTGAAATGGAGATTCACTTATTTCGATTAGAAAATGTTTATAGCTTGTAATAATAACATTGAAATGAAATTGTAAACCACCTGGTGCAAATTCTTACATGAGTAATATCACGTTTTGCAGCATCTGGGCTAATTCTAGTTGAGATAAGGATCATTTCACATCAAATCTTTGGGAAATGTATGTTTCCATTGAGTAAAAAAAAAATAGAATAAAATAAAAATGGAAGACAATTTAGCCTGGGATAAGTTTAAGCCTTGTATGAGATGTTGGCTCATATTTCAAAGAAAAGACTTTGTGCAGCCATTCTAGAAGCTCTAATCTTCACTTTGAAATCCTTTTGCAATTAAACGAGGCCCAATTACCATTGATGAGCGTAGTAAAGTATGGAGTTTTTCTAGCTCTTGACATTTAATCGATCTATAAGTGAATTTTTCTTGAAATTGGTTATGGTGGGATTTGATGTTGGATTGAGAGAGTATTATGTATCTAATAATTTCAGTTTTTGGTTATTTTTAATTCTTGATTCTGGTATAATTACCAAATGAAAGCAGTTTTCTTGAATGAAATTAAATTAGTGATTAAGTTATTTTTTTTAAAACGTGAAATAGTATACTTAAATCATGAGAGTTTAAATATTGAGGGTATCTCTTTGAGTTACCTCTGGGCAGTAAACAAACTTGGCTTTCTAATTTCTAATCTTGTGAATTTATCTTGTTTTGGAAATTTAATGCTTTTGGTATTGTTTTTTACATTGTTTCTACAACCAGCAGTGATATATTGACTGTTGCCCAAAGCAATACAGTTGTATCTTGGTCAAAACTCAGAAAGTATGAGTTAATGTAGCAGTGTACTAACAGCTGTCAATTTTATTTTGTTTGCTACATTTTTGGATATGTACAAGAAAGTATTGTTTAATAAACATTAAAGAGACTGTTTACTTATTCATACATTGTGAAATTTTATTCATCATTAGTGAAATGATACTGACAACTTACTAGATGTTAAAAACATGAAATTTGTTTCTATTGTCTCATTATAAATTCTCTTTTTTTCTTTTTTTGAAAAATACATTCTAGTACATAGATTCAGTATCAAATGCTTAATGCAATCAGATTTGTTATACATATATCTTGCACATGCACAAGAAGATCACTGTCACAAGTAATCAGAGCGGATTTTGCTCGGTGCTCGTCTAACAAAGTCTTGAAGAATTTCTATCAACTTCTTTGTGATCACTGGAGACATAGTCAGAGTCCCTGTTGGCTCTGCCTCTCTCGTGACTGTGTGGCCAGTGTGGCCAGTCGAAGATTGCTATTGACGCTTCAGTCGTCTTTAATTCTTTTCTAGCTTTGAGCTTGGATGGCGACTGCACACTCACTATCCACTCCACACTAATTGTTCTCTGGCCAGTTTATCTTGCAAACTCTTCACAGCAGCGTGACCAAGGAGGAGGAGTTTCGTTTATAACCCCTACACTTTTCAGTTAAGGTTTAATGGCGTTTCTCTTTTTGATGTCATATTCTTACGACAGAGTTCGTGACATGCTTTTGCCGATTTATCACCATTTGATGTGGGGATGAAAGACCTCATTCTTTGGAGATTTTGTGGCTCATCAAACTAAATGCGTCGCTGCTGACATCATTGCCACATTGTACGAGATGCTTCGCCAACATCTCATCCTTTTCCCCTGCTTCCTAATAGACCATTCAAGTGACTAAAGCGCTCAGTTCTCGCCAGCCTCTGTAAGTGCGAATATAAGAGCATCGGTCGAAATATGGCAAAAGCATAATTTATAGCTGCAAAATGAGTGATGAATGAATTAATCAGTTTTTTACATAGAATTTTCAAAATTGTGACAGATTTTTAAGGAAAAAAAAAATAATGAAGACATTTTTTGAGTTTGGATTTATAATTTACTTTGGATGTGTTTTAAAGTTGAAGGAGGCTTCGGAATAATTATATTTAAAGTAGCATGATTTTTGTTGTTGCTTAATGGGATTGACATAATTTCCTAACCTGTTAACTTTGACTACATCATTCACAGAGCATTGCAAAGGAGGCATTTATTGAGTGCTGAAGTCTTTACAATGTTGTAGTCTGTTGTTGGTCTAAGTATCAAGTTGAATTCAGTGGCAATCTAAAACTTGTGAAAGGTGTTAAGTTTAATGAAGCAGAAAGTTGTTTGGATGGTTAGGAATTCTTATTGAGATTCTCTCTTCACAGTACTTCAACAGTTACATTTTATTTCCGGAATATGGGTGATGAGAGATTTTTATTCCAGGTTTCGAGAAAAAAATTTGATGTTGATGATTAATTCATAGTTTACGCATGTACTGCCGATGGATGGCAGGGATTACTACGGTCAGATTCTGGCCATGAAGTTATCAATCACAAGTTAGTGGATGTAGGAACAGGAAAATTGGCTTTTCCACTTGGGTTCGGGCGCAGAATATGACACGTGTTGCTGTTGTGTCAAGTAATTAGAATTGATATTACATGTTTATAAATGAAGGAAGAATTATTTTGAGGTAAAAGTGAATTAATTCAATGGGAAAGATGAGAACTGTTACATCTATAACCGCATAACAGCATTTAAATTAGATTTTAATGTGAAATTTTCGTTGTTTATTTTGAACAATCACGAGTATAAGTCAACTTAATCCACTTATATATGTGGCAGCAGTAATTTTCAGTGGCGTTATGATTCGGTTTGTTGCTTTTCCTCTGGTTAAGGGATTAACCAGTGAAGAGATGGTCGCCCTAGTCGCGTTAGTAAATACAAGTTGAGTCTGGTGATTGTCCAAGTCTTTTGTTTGTGGTGTTTTGGTGGTTAGAATTCAACTCTCTGGTTAGACTGCAGTCAGCAGGTCCAACATGGACCATTTCGAAGAAGAATTGTTGACACTTAGGCTCAATTAGCGGAACCATAACAGTGCTACTCATGTGGCACCTATTTTTGAATTTGTAGATGCATGGAGATAATAGAATTGTGATTCAGCGACGGGCTAATGACTTGTACCACTATATGCTATCAGCAACGACTCAAACAAAATCATTACGGACAAGCAATTACTTTATAAAGTAAGGAATAAAGAGGATTATTTAGCTGGAGTTCTTTGACAGAACCAAAAGCTTGTGAATGTCAGTTTTATGAATTACAAGTACTGTATAGTTTCTGGTATATTGAGGTGTTTTTAATATTATTTTTTAATTTTCTATCATATAATGTTCTGGAACTTTATTTATCTTATTTATACGGTAATGTAGTTCATTTTTACATATTTTACAAGGGATTTTGTGTTTCCAAAGTTTTGCTATTGGTACATACGTACATATAACTCTAAAGCTGTCTATTCAAAATCCATTTTAATGTTATGTATGTATTAATACTATTCAAATACAATTTGAAATTCACTCATGCGACAAATAAGATGAATGCAGCATAGAAAAGTTTTATCAGACGTATTTTGTAGCGATAAAAAAACACGACAAGTGAGTCAGGCGTAGACTTAAATGCAACATTTAGATAAGGAATGTTGCCTTAAATTTTCTGTAACCCATAAAAGGGAAAGTTTGAGTTTGGAATAAGCATGTTGAATTTTCATGTGTAACGTTTTTGGTGCTTAGAAAATAAAAAGAATTTTTTGATCTATACATTCGACGCGAGATGACCTCTGTGTGCTGTCTTGGGATTCTGCAAGAGGCCCCAGATGTTGTTAGATAGAAGCTAGTCTCTCGGACTCTCGGTTGTGTGAGATTAGGTTGAGTCTTCGCTTTTCTTTTTCCGTTTTATTTTTTTATTCTTTTAAATTCTTCTACTTTGATTTATGAAGGGGGCGAAAAGATTTTGGCTTAAAATTAAATTTGCATTTCAAGACATGTTTACAATTTGCATTTCAAGACATGTTTACAATTTGCATTGTGTGTATTATTCACTTTAATTAAAAAAATTATTGCTATTCTGAATGTTTGATGTTGAATGTTGTTTAGATTTGCTTTTTTCTCTAATTTATTTGAAAGTTAGAAAATTAAATCAGAAATGATGCACGGTAAATACCATACAAGTATACGTCCAATTTATTTGTCGGATATTTAAATTTCAATTGTAGTCTATTTATTTGTTGTCATGACGTAATTATTTATTAAACACAAAGTAGAGCATTTTAGGTGATACATTCTGTTGGTGTTCTAGGTATTTGGCAATCATTAGATCTAAATACAATTTTTTTACAACCTCAAATTTTTTGATTATGTAGATATCATGATCACACATACATCCTGAAAAAGAAAGAAATCGTCATAAATTTATTAGTTATTAATGAATGAAAAATGATGCTTTTTAGATTTCCATCAAATTTTAAAAGCTGGCTATAAGTAAAGCGATTGAAATCGGAATCAGCGCCACCTGCACTGCGATTAAAAGAATAATAATTATCTGCCAGGAAAAATATAATAATTTCCAGGAAAGAAAAGAGCATGTGCAGATGGTTTTTCGCAAGTGGCGTTAACTAGTGGCAAAATAAAGAAAACTCAAAAGAGCATCATTAAGACTGCCACGATAGTAATAATTGTAATTGTTAAATTCTGATGTTTGGGTATGAGAGTATCTGATTTAGTCAGAATTTTCATTAAAAGAAGTTCGCATTTTTAATGTTGTTTATTAATAGCATTAGCATTATATGGTTAGTTGGGGTTACAGTTATTTTAGAAGTCAATAAAGTGAAGGGAATTTATATTTCTGTATAAATTGGCACAAAAGCCAATTTTGAAAGAAATTTGTCAGCGCCACACTAAGTGTCGGTCAATTTCGGTACACAAGTTTATCAGAAACCAGAATTGGGGATATGATGTAGGTTTGAAATGCAATATTTTTCTTAGTATGAAATATGAGTGTTTGAAAGCAAAAGATAAATTTGGCTTCTTGATATTTGGCAAACGGGTCGCAATTTGGCAGTAACTGCCGACAAATAACATAGTGACGGTCCACGTTCAGTGATGAATGAGTTGTTTTCGCCACCCCGCAATAAGTCTAATTGTCTGAGAATTGAACTTTTGAAAAATATTGCCGAACCAATGAGCTACATTTTCTGGAGCAGTAAATTTTTAGAGCGCTCCCGCACTAGTCTCGCAGCCCTATTTGATATTGTTAGTAATCGGTCAAACGTTTAGAAGATAATAAAAAAATAACTAATGTTTCGAAAAATATTTCCACAGATAAAAATGTTCAGTTTTTACGATCAAATTACATTACGAGTTTATTATTGTCATTGGGAATGAGTCTGCGTGTATCAGTTCTACACGCAAAGAGTCGGTCTCTCTTCAGCCACAAAATGGCCGATACTACATGTCGTTTACGATTGGAAATTGTCAATAAAAACAACATTAATTCGATCTTTCAGGTAAATTTTAAATGTTTAATGCTTTCACAAGTTCTAACCATATTTATGTGTTTTTGTTGACATTGTGTGTAAACATTTTAGTCGATAGGAGCGTTTTTGTTTTATTTTTTTATTTACGACGTTTCTACACATTTCGTCGTTTCTGAAAATAGTTTTCAAGGAAGAAAAAAAAGGTGCATGATATGTATTATGTGAATTACTAAAATTTAAGAATGCCGTGTCTCGTTTCCATCCTCTACGATATTATACGTTAAATAACAGATTTCAACACTAACCTGTGGCTTTTAACACCAGTTTGATGAATTTTAAATTGCAATGCATTGTTTAGTCCTGTTGGATATCAGATTTGGTTTAGAAAATAAATTGAACAACATTACCCTATCAGACAAGCGTTTTATTTTACCAAAGCGAGACAAGGCGCACAGCAGAGTACGGAAAGAAACCTCTCGGTAGAAATTGCCTTTTACATGGAGATAATGTTGGCGTGTGTTAGACAGTTGTAAAATGCTTGTGACAATTTATTTTTTTTTTCATTTTTTTTCTTTTAGAGTCGACAGCATCCAAGTCGTCCGAGTCGACGCTGAATCGTGATCTGCGCCAATCTTCTCCGAGTGATGCGCCCACAAGCTCCGAGCACGAAATTGAATCACAGTTTGACAATACGACTTCAACCAATGTTACAGCTCAAGTCGGCACGACAGCTTATCTCCATTGCCGGTTGAAGCAACTGGGCGACAGAACGGTAGGGATCCATTTTCTACCATCTATTTTGCCGTCTTTTATCGTCCTCGACAAAATTTGAGCGCTTGTTGCTTGTTTTTAGGTCTGCACTTTTTTAAATGAACCTTTTGCAATTTAAAAGGGAAATTTGTGGAGTTGGTTTTAAAATATCAATAAGGTGCATTTAATGTTGAAAGAATTTACATATTTTGATGGTTTGAAAAATACAAGTCACCAGAACACATCATAAAACTTTTTCTAGATTGCATGTATTGCTTTCACTAAAAAAAGTATCAATGACCAGGTTTAGGCCATTTTTGACCTATTTCAGGTCATTTTTGACCTATTTCAGGTCATTTTTGACCTATTTCAGGTCATTTTTGACCTATTTCAGGTCATTTTTGACCTATTTCAGGTCATTTTTGACCTATTTCAGGTCATTTTTGACCTATTTCAGGTCATTTTTGACCTACTTCAGGTCATTTTTGACCTACTTCAGGTCATTTTTGACCTACTTCAGGTCATTTTTGACCTACTTCAGGTCATTTTTGACCTACTTCAGGTCATTTTTGACCTACTTCAGGTCATTTTGACCTATTCAGGTCATTTTGACCTATTTCAGGTCATTTTGACCTATTCAGGTCATTTTGACCTATT
>JH431727.1:3548-33407 GCA_000239455.1 Strigamia maritima | reverse complement strand
AGGGATTAGACAAGTATAAAAGCCATGCAAAACAGGAAGTAGAGCTTCTTGCGGATTTGACATTGATACTGATACTGACCTATGATTATTTGCCTGTGTGCTTGATTTACATTGTAATAATTAAGCCTTTGGCGCCTCTGATTTATGAGGCGAATATGAGGCCAGTGAATCAGTTGTGCATCCGCTTATATACCCGCTTACGCGGTTATACCAGATGGCTGCCGAGATCGAGTGGCCAGTGGGCAAGATAGCCGGACTACGGTCGACAGGACCTTCATGCCCGTAACATACTTGGTAGCTTCGAAGACGCAGCACAGGACCTGGCCGACCCGTGAGTAAAGTAATGTCTGTGTTATCTTTTCTCCTCTTTCATGGCCCGGGGCCCCTTCGTGAAATAACGCGTCGTGCAAGACGCGGATTTGCGGCATCATGTTTGATGGCGCACATAAGGTTCACTAGGTGAAATTCGGGCATACAGATCACCTAGTGATCTGTAACCCTTTTGGCACCTAAACCGCCGTGTGATTGGAATGGTTTAACCATTGGCGGGAATCAATTTGCACCTCTTTTCTTGGGTCAAGATTTAATGTCTTGGTGACTACATGTGTTGGTCTAAAGTTTAGATCAACTCATGTTAGCTTTGTGACGACCATATTGCAAAGTCAACGTCGATATTCAGATCGCTAGGACTAATTTCTCCAACGTGCTTGCCAAACCACGTGGTAGATCGGAAACAATGGAATAAACTAGTTATGTAAGATATTTATTCAAGTGTAACAATAAAGTAATTTAAACCTGATTTTAAGTGTTAATATATTTTAACCTGAACTCATTGCGACTTTGTCTCGGTACTATATGCATTTTAGGCGGTAGTATCGTGTTAAAGTTGCGACCGGAATCGATATATCGAACGATATATCGATGGCCAAGTCACCCCGTCACACGGTGAAAACTCACCCTTCACTATTTTCCAATTTTTACATTCGAGGGAATCTAATAATTGCGTGCATTTAAACAAATGTACAACTATTGATAAAAGACTAAATAAAAGTATAAATTAGCGGGAAGAAGTCGGTCATGGAATCCAAAGAGGATTCCTCGGCTGTCATGATTGAGTCGGGCGCGCCGCATTAGACCGAATGCGTTATTCTCAAATGGTGCCGAAAGCAAGTGACAGTTAGCGCTCACTCCTGATACAGGTAGCGATTGCTGCTCGGTACGAGCAAACTCAATACAATCAAGCTTTGTCCATAGGACTGGCCTACATGCAAGCGCACAAGTATATTCTCGGTACATATATTCGGTACATTTACCTTCGGGTTCTCAGGCCCGGCAACTACGGTCTTTAGGGCATTATACCTACTTTAATTTGGTGTTGACAGCCTGCCGATTCGTATTTAAAGCAAAAGATGACAAAATGACTCTGAATGGTTACAGGTACAAGTTAGATAGATAGAATTGAGTTTATAGACGTAAGCGACGACTGAGGTCATACACGTCTTTTAATCTGACTAATATAAATTTGACATAAACAAACACATTTGACCATTGATAATCACTACCTTCGTACATTCCATTGCAGAATGGAATGCAGTCTTACATTATCAAAGAATTGGTCAAAACCACAAAGACAAAAGGCACAGAAGGGAAACCGGAGCAAAAATAGAAGAAAAGATAGATAACCAGAGGACCCATTAGCACCACTGCAGCGGAAAAACAAAGTGCCACAGCGGAGTGCCCAGGGGAGGCCACAAGGAGGCAGGGCTTGGAAGTTTTCTCCCCCACAGGTACAAGTTACACATAAACATAGACATAATCATATAGATTCAACATTAATTCAGTACAGAGGCCCAGAATACGCTTTTGCAAGAGCTTATATACTATGAAACCATGGGGTTCCCCCAATCCTGGGACACAGCTACTGATAAGCAGATTATCCAATTTGCATATCAGTGAGTCATAATGAGTTGATCCAATCAGAACAATTCCTTGATCAAAGTTATGTGAACCCTTTAGAATATCCTAAATATTCAAACAGCACATGGTAATATTTAGGGTTAACTTTATTTATATTTATATTTAAAGTACTCTCATCCCTAAATATTCTTATTTTATTTAAATAAACACCTCACAACAATATTTATTACTGTTTGGGCACAATAATCTGTGATTCATTGTTCGTACAAATTTGACTATAAAATCATGGATAAAGATGATTGTTGTAGCGAAATAGTTAATTGTAATGTTTATTCAAGTAATATAAGACTATTTAGGGATAAGAATACTTTAATTATAGATGTAAATAAAGTTAACCCTAAATATTACCATGTGCTTTTTGAATATTTAAGATATTCTAAGGGGTTCACAGAACCTCAAACAAGGAATTGATCTGATTGGATCAAATCAATATGACTCATTATGAATCACTGATATGCAAATCAGATAATCTACTTATCAGTATCTCTGTTCCCTGATTGGAGGATAGATAGATAGAATTGAGTTTATAGACGCAACCCTGATTGGGGGAAACTGAAGATAGATAGACACATAGAATTGAGTTTATAGACGCAAGCGGCGACTTGGGCCATACACGTCTTTTAATCTGACATACTCAAACTGACATACTAAATCTAACCAATATAAATCTGACACAGACATACACATTTGACCATTGATAAACACTACATTCGTACATTCCTTAGCAGAATGGAATGCAGTCTTACATTATCAAAAAATGGTCAAAAACACAAAGAACAAAAGCCACAGAAGAGAAAGAGGAGAAAAAAAGAGATGAAGAGACAGATAACCAGAGACTCATTAGCACCACTACAGCGGAAGAACAAAGAGCTGCAGCAGAGAACCCAGGGGAGGCCACGAGGAGGCTGGGCTTGGAAGTTTCTCCCCGGGAACACTGAAGAACCCATGGTTTCATAGTATATAAGCTCTTGCAAAAGCTTATTCTAGGTCCTTTGTATTGAATTTTGTGAATCTGTATGATTGTTTGTGTATAACTGTACCTGTGAATTCAGAGTCTGTATCACCTTGTAGTTTGTGAACCGGCAGGATTCAAATCCGTAAAGTCCGTAGTTTACCTGCCGTAAAAAGCAGAAGGTACGTGTATATACCGAGAATATAACTTGTTACTTTTGTATGTGAATTTATCGTATGGCTTTGCATTGTTATGCTGAGATCACCCTGGCCGGATTACAATTCTTACCTTATCGGAGGGATTGTTAACTGTCACTTGATAGATAGATGGATAGAATTGAGCTTATAGATGCAAGCGGCGACTTAGACCATACACGTCTTTTAATCTGACATACTGAAACTGACGTACTGAAACTGACATACTGAAACTGACATACTGAAACTGACATACTGAAACTGACATATTGAAACTGACATACTGAAACTGACATACTGAAACTGACATACTGAAACTGACATACTGAAACTGACATACTAAATCTGACCAATATAAATCTGACACAGACAAACACATTTGACCATTGATAAACACCACATTCGTACATTCCACTTCAGAATGGAATGCAGAATTACATTATCAAAAAAAATGGTAAAAAACAGACACAAAAGCCACAGAAGAGAAAGCGAAGCAAAAAAAACAAGAGGATAGATAACCAGAGGACCCATTGGCACCACTGCAGCGGAAAAACAAAGTGCTGCAATGGAGTACCCAGGAGAGACCACAAAGAGGCTGGGCTTGGAAGTTTTCTCCCCATGAAGTCCCATGGCTCCACTGCGATGGTAAAGTACAGAAAAACTAACATGGTACAAATTAAGCTACAAGAATCGATGGTGAAGGCGATACGATAAAAAACCACACAAAAATTCCGAATTTATGAATAAAAAAATCGATCTGTATTAAACAAATGAGCATGTGACCAGTGCTCTCATTTAGTATGACTGGCCAAAAACACGCGACCAAATAACAAAAACTCACAATTTAACATTAGAAAGTCAACGAGGCCTAAAATGACGGTTCGAAAAATTTTTGAAGAAATGAGAGTAAATTTTACTATTAACTTATTATTAACTATAAGAATAGTAAGTTTTTATTTCCAAATGAATATTTCGAATATCAGAATAACGGATTATCTCGAAATACGAATGATTGGTTTGAGATTGAAATTGGAAAAATCAGAGACAACATGAGCGACGGACAGCACTCGATCACAACCATGATCACAACGACGACGGAAGTGAAAAACGGCCAGTATGCATGATGGGAATTCTAATGCAGCACCGCCAACACGACTTTTTTCCAATTTTGTAATTGAAATTGTTTTTCTTTCTCTATTAATAGGATTTACGAAATTCCAAAAAACGAAATGTCAAAGGAATTGCGACATCAAATTAAATATATACTTTTTTTGTAAATTATGATCGAAAATTATGAATAAAATATATACTGATAAATTAAATCTGTTTTATTTTATCCAATTTTCCTCTCAAGAACATTTAAAGTGATGCCTTGCTGCATAATAAAACACAAGCCCAACCACACGCTGCACGATTAATGCAACCACTCGTGACGTCACATCTGTTTCCCACCTTTTTGAGGCGCTTAAAATAACTCAAAAAATGTTAAATAACTTCCCACCATCAACTCGCATTAAATTTTCATCAACATTTTTGAAAATCCCATTAAAAGTTACAATAAGCATAAAAAATGTGTACTTTCTTGTCGCAATTCCTTTAAGATTTATTTTTCCGTTTTTTTTTTTTACATTTCCGAATATTTTTTTTAAAAAAAACCAAAATGTTATCACGGACCGGTATGTCACAATGCGTTTGAAAGACGCTTGATACCTCGAAAACGAGAGAGCCCTGGTTTGAATGAGGCCCTGAATGGTTACAGAACTATAGGCGTTCGCAACCACCGCATTCGTGTCGGTTGATACAAATAAATATGTAGTTCAGGTTGATATTAACTTACTCTCTAAAAATAACGCCGTTTAAAACCACCTAATCACTTAAGAAGTGAGAGAATAGAATCTAATCTAAACCTAATATCACTCAAAGGCGGAAGCCTAATCTGGAAAACAAGATGGCGGATCCCAAACTAAACTATTTCAAGCAAAGTGAACGTTCTTCTTGCCTTTCTGTCTTTTAGAATAATAATGCACGCGTATACAATTTACTATTATTCTGACCAGGTCCAGTCAGGTTATGCGTCACATAAGCCTTAAAAATACGCGTGAATACTTAGAGAAGAATGCAGAATGGAAACACATGAAAACACAGTTGAAAATGACCTTCAATCAAGTGTGAAGGGACCAGCCCTCTACTAGTTGTGTGCTGTTCGCTAGCAGGAGAGACAGAAAACTCCAAAAGCTTGGAAAAATACATCAAAAACTCATACTGCATCCTCATTGGTCCTCAGAAAGTGAGGAACCAACGAGAGTGCAGGAGTAGTAAGAGTCACTCACTTAACATGCACAAAGTCGGATCATTCCAACTGTAGGACCAAAATAACACAAGGGGATCACATGACAAATGAGTAGTCACCACAAACGACCTTGACCAGACATACAAATAGATAGACCAGGACAGGATAACCAAGGTATTCAAATTAGTTAACAGAATTTGGGTTTATTATGGGATAAACACAAAGGAACGCGTATGCAAAATACAGCCCGTGACAATGTCTATTACGATATTTTTTCAGAAATAACAAATTAGAAAATAAAATTTTTAACTTTTACTCTTTTTTTTTTAAAAAATACATATTTTGTATATATGAATATTAATGTCTACTTTTACTCTTTTTAGTGATTAACAAAATTATTCATAAACAAATTCTTTTTTTGGATATGTATACCTCCTACTCGTATTTGTGAAAGTTTTCGGATAAACAGAGTAGAAAACTGTACTGGGCTGTGTTTCTTCGCTAGTTTCCGCAGGTTGTGTTTCTTCGCTAGTTTCCGTATTTTCCGCAGGTTGTGCTTCTTCGCTAGTTTCCGTAGTTTCAGGGTTTTCTAATACTTTAGCCAACATTTGTTCCCTTTGCTGGTACCAAAACTAAAAAAATAATTTATTGAGTAATGTGATATTCTCAGGTGTAATACCACAAGCGCTAGTGTGATTGTCGAAATAAGCTTGTAATAATGAATTTTTTTACTCGGTAGAAATCACGAGTGCATCAAAAATTGCGACCTGTATAAATCACGAGTACCCGCAGGGCACGAGTGGTTTATTCTGGTCGCAATTTTTAGATGCACGAGTCGTTTTACCAATAAGTAAAAAAATGAATGGTTGCAAGCTGTTTCGACAATCACTAGCGCAAGTGGTATTCGGGAAGAGAATCTAACGAGAAAAACTACAACAACAACAAATCTATATCTATATTTCTCAAAGGACTTCACAAGATTTCGCGAGATTCCACGGGATTTTATGGGATTTCACGAGATTTCATGGGATTTCACGAGATTTCATGGGATTCCACGAGATTTCATGGGATTCTACGAGATTTCATGGGATTCCACGAGATTTCATGGGATTCCACAAGATTTCATGGGATTCCGCGAGATTTTGCGAGATTTCACGGGATTTCATGGAATTCCACGAGATTTTGCGAGATTCCACAAGATTTCATGAAATTTCACAAAATTTTACGAGATTTCACGAGATTCACGAGATTTTAACGAAATACCCAAGCAAATGTAAATCCTGTGGAATCCCGTAAAATCTCACAAAATCTCGTAAAATCTCGTAAAATCTCGTGAAATCTTGCGGAATCTCGTAGAATCCAGTGAAACATCGCGCCATTGCCATTTGGGAATTGGGGTGGAGTGGCTCACTCTGACGGCTACTTGTTGCAGAAGTGGATAAAACAAATTTATTTTCGGATATTTTGCATGGTGCTCAATAATCAAAACAATAGGCGCGCCAACCAATGAAATTCGACCAGAAATTCGAATTCAACCAATCCGCGCGTACACTCTAGTCGATAGTTTTCACAAGTTAGATTCTCAGATGTAATACCACAAGCGCTACTGTGATTATTGAAGTAAGCTTGTAACAATGAATTTTTTTACTCCGTAAAAATTTCGGTAAAATTGGTTTTACCAATGAGTAAAAAAAATGAATGGTTGCACGCTGTTTCGACAATCACTGGCGCAAGTGGTATTCTGGAAGAGAATCTAACGAGAAAAACTACAACAACAACAAATGTATATTACAAGATTCCTCGAGATTCCGCGTAATTTCACGGGATTCTGCAAGATTTTATGGGATTCACAGGATTTTAACGAAATATCCAAGCAATGTAAATCCTGTGGAATCCCGCGAAATCTCGTGGAATCCCGTCAAATATCGCGCCATTGCCATTTTGAGATTGGGGTGGAGTGGCTCGCTCTGACGGCTAATTGTTACAGAGGTGGATAAAACACAAATTTCTTTTCGGATATTTTTCATGGTGCTAAAAATCAAAACAACAGGCGCGCCGACCAATGAGATTCGACCTGAAATTCGAATTCAACGAATCCGTGTGCTTGCTCTCCTCGGTAGTTTTTACAAGTTAGATTCTCTAAAATATACTTTTATTTTTTACCATTTTTTCTTTATGAGGCAATTTTCGCCATAGTATACTCAAACGACCCAAAATCTCAAGGCCACCTATAGACAGAATAAAAATTGTATTTTTCATGTTTTGATTGCATTATATTTAGTTTATACATATGCCAGGATGTTCAGCGATAAGCTGTGGCTTTTTCTCACGTCTCCACAATGCATATGCTGACACTAGTCGTTTCTTCTACAATTTTTTAAAAAAAAAAAAATTGAAAAACCGAATTTAAACACTAAACAAGGACTGGTTCTACAATTTCGTCACTATTTATTTTCTGTTTTTCTACCTTTTTTTTCTTTGCCAGATAGACTGAGTGTGGTGTACTCTTTTCCAACAATTTCTCTTGCCGGCTCCAATACTAAAAAATATAAATAAAAATTTATTTAATAATGGGATCTTAAAGATCATGGAAATGGTGTTAAAGTAAAGTTGTAAAAACAAATATCATAATGAATAAAATCCGCACATCGCTGAAATCAACAATTGTCTCACCGACTGCAATCCCTAAGTTGCCGCTTGCGTCTATAAACTTAATTCTCGCTAACTCCAGAGTCAGATTCCTTTTGTCAGTTAATAGCATGTATGGCCACAGTAGCCGCTTACTCCGGTAAACGGGGGAGAAAACTTCCAAGCCCAGCCTCCTTGTGGCCTCCCCTGGGTACTCCATTGCAGCACTTTGTTTTTCCGCTGCATTGGTGCTAATGGGTCCTCTGGTTATCTATCTTAGACATGTGCGCCGACCCTTTTTTGGCAGCGGCGGCTGTAATCGGCTGACTCGACAGTGTACTCGGCTGGCTCGGCTGACAGTCACCAATTGTCCGGTGGCTGACGGCTTAGCCGGTTAAAACAATAAAAAAAATTAACATGTTTATGATTTAAATTAAATCATAAACATGTTAAACGTAATGTTTGTGTACGTTAAATTGATTGTACACAGTCATATAATAAAAAAAAAATTTTAAAAAAGAAACATTTTTTTTTTAAATATTTTTTTTACATTTACGTTTAACATGTTTATGATTTAATTTAGATCACAAACATGTTAATTTTTTTTATTGTTTGTGTACGTTAAATTGATTGTACACAGTCAATTTTTGAAAAAAAAAAAAAAAATTTTTTATTTTTTATTTTATTTATTGTTTTGCAAAAATTGACTGTGTACAATTAATTTAACGTACACAAACGTTACATTATAATGTGTACAAACTGTACTACACATTACAAATGTAATGTTTTAATTTCATCGGCTACAGCCGCCAGCCGGCTGGAAAAAGTTGAAGCCACGGCGGCTGCGGCTGGCAACTTCTCAGCAGATGGCGGCGGCGGCTAGGGTTAAAGGTCTCAGCCGCCGCGCCGAGCCGTCTTAGCCGTGTCGGCGCACACGTCTAATCTATCTCCTTTTTTTGCTCCGCTTTCTCTTTCGTGGCTTTTGTCTCTCTCTTGATCATTTTTTGATAATGTAATGCTGCATTTCATTCTGCCATGGAATGTAGGAATGTAGTGTTTATCAATGCTCAAATGTGTTTGTCTGTGTCAGATTTATATTGGTCAGATTTAGTATGTCAGTTTCAGTATGTCAGATTAAAAGACGTGTATGGCCTAAGTCGCCGCTTGCGTCTATAAACTCAATTCTATCTATCTATACTCCGGTAAACCATAACTCTCTGCCCGGTAATCAGGTAATCTGTAGTCAAGGATTTGCCTTGAATCCACAACCGAAATATATTTCTCTTTTTCAGTCACAATTATTTAAAGGTTTACGACATCACAATTTTTTTTGTCCATTGGATCAATGTCCAACAATGTCCCTCACCAAGCTCAAATAAGCTGTTAGTGATACAAAGTAATTTTTTCAAAGATGTTCCGAAAACTTGTGACCAAAAGACCACAAATAGTAGAACTTTCATCGTAAAGTGATTTCCTTCCACTTGCATTTCACCACATTACCTAAAGGTAAACCTACAACCTCAACACCCCTGCATGACGGTAGCATTTATTGTTGGAATTTTAGGACCTGCCTAGCCCATAAAAATAATTCAGTGAAAACCAAAAAGCTTTCAAAATTATTTAGGCCATTTTAAGGGATGACGAAAATTATTCAGCTATAAAATATCTGATGTTGTAAACCTTTTTAAGACTGTATCAACTGTTGATTTCTGATACGATTCCTTCTAGGTATCAGATGGGTTATTCACCATATTTGTGCTTGAAAATCAGGAGCTTGAAAATGTACTATTTGAATTTATATTTTTATTCTACCAATTTTTCTGCTTTCATTTTTTTCCTCTGATGCCTCTCATCCACAAGTCTATTGATCTCATAAAAGTCTAATAATAATATAATAAAAATTTAATTTTTTTTTCAAGTTCAGAATTTCATTGTATCTAGTTTGTATACTCATGTGAGGATTTCGAGCTGCAATCCGCCGTCTTTTATTAACTCTCTCTTTTTCTGGTATTCCACCATCATCACGAGTCGAAGAATCTGCATCGACAAAATCATCATACGGTTGTGTAAATAAAAATTACAAATTTTCTATAAAAAAAATAAAAATAAACATGATAAAATATACCAATATTAATTTCCCTTTCCACGACATCATGACTACTCGAATCTTCATCATCAAACTCATCATTTGGTTCTACAAAAAAAAAATATAATAAAAAATTTCGGATAAAAATGTCTTTCTTTTAAATTTACCAATTTCTATATCGATTTTCAGTGTCTCATTCATGGACTCGATATCCTCAAACTCATCACTTGGCTCTGAAATTTTTTTTTTTAAAAAAAATTTAAAATAATCACAAAATATATGAATTTTACATTCAAATTTACCTGCATCATGGCTCCTCGAATCTACATCGTCAAACTCATCATTTTGTGCTACAATAAAATAAAAAAATTATATATAAAAAAAAATTTCATTAAAATTTACCAATTTTTTTCTTCCTTCCCTCTGCTGCCAAGTCATCGTCACTCATCTCTGTGTTTATCAGACTTGGCAAAATGACGACTTTGGGTGACGAATTGCTTTCCTGGTTATTATTTGGAGAATCAATGAGGTTCGAAAATTCCTCCGTCTAAAAATCATTTCAAAATAAAATAAAAATTCCAATTTCAAAATCGATTATTTTTTTTTTTTTTTTTTTACTTTTTTGGACGATTTCAAGCAAATTATCGTTTTTGACATTCCATCGTCCACACGGGCCTTGGAGCCTTCCATTTCTGTTAATTCCGTTACTGCGGATATTGTTTGAAGCTGCTTGCTGAACGCATCGATTTTAGTACGATATTCTTCCATCAATATGTTCTTTTGTCGTTTCCAAGGTTGATTTTCTCCGCTAGTTTCTGTCGTTTCCACAGTTTCCGAGTTTACCAACATCTGATTCCTGCACCGGTGCCACCACTATAAAGATAATTTAATATTTGATGTTATATTCCAGAATAATAATAACATTTTTACCATTCTTTCTTCATTAGGCAATGCTTTCCATACTTTAGACAATTGCTTAGGAATCTCGGTATATTCTATTGATAAAAGTGATGAAATAAAATTTAATTTTTCATGTTTTCATTCCATTATGGTTTATATACTCATTTTAGGATATTCAGCGACAATCGTTGGTCTGTAGGCGCGACACCACCATCTGTACCCTGAAATTGGTCGTTTCTTCTACAATAAATAAGTATATATTGTTAAATATTTCATATTTAAATATTACTAGGTTTACGACATCACAGTTTTTATTGGTTCATTAGATCGAGCATCGTTTAAAACCCTTAAATAATTTTTCAGAGATTTTTTTAGAAATATTAAAGCGTTTAAACCCGAGCAGACGACAATATAAAAAAGTAGAGATAAAAAGCAAGACCAAATCGAGAATTTGAGAATTTGAGAATTTGTGCGATTGTTACCAGTTGTGACATAAATTCTGTGTATTTAACATGGGAAATATATCAACTGCGACGTCAGAAACAGCGCTCTGCCAGTTCCGGCCAACAATGTCCCTCACCAAGCTGAAATAAGCTGTTCAAGATACAAAATAATTATTTTTTTAAATAAATAAAAATCACTTGGGCCATTTTAAGCGATGGCGAAAATTATTCAGTTATAAAATATCTGATGTCGTAAACCCTTTAAACAACCTCGATTTCGCCATCATCGTGACTTATCGAATCTGTGTCATCAAATTCATCATTTGGTTCTATAGAATCAAAAAATATAAAAAAATAAATAAATAAATAAGAATTTCCAAAAATAAACTTGAAATTTTTCATTAAAATTTACCAATTATTATTGACTTGCTTTGAACATTGATTTCAGATGGTAAATCGCCCGAACCTCTCGCCGCCAACAAATCCAAGGCAGACAATTCCTCCACCATCTAAAAAAAAATCAATAAAATCAAATTCAAATTTTCATTTGAAAATTTCAATTTCTACTTTAACGGGCGATTTTGACATTCCCTCGACTACAGAGTCTTTAAACACTTCCATTTCTGTTAGTTTCCTCACTGCGGACTTCGTTGTTTGAGGTTGACGCCGAGGCGGGTTATACTTATACTTATACTTATACGGTTTATATTCATCTTGAGCTGCCGAGTATTCCAAATATTCTTCCTTCAATATTTTTGCTTGCTGTTCCCAAGGCTAAAATTTAAAAACTGTGTAATATTCGATGTTGAATTCAAAATAATATTTTACCGTTCTTTCTTTACGAGACAATCTTTCCCATAGTCTAAGCGAACGCTTTTTACGCTCACTATAACCTATAGAACAAAATAAAAATAATTTTTTCGAAGTTTGAATTGCATTATATTTAGTTTTATACTAATGCCAGGATTTTCAGCTTCAAGTTGTGGCCTTTGGTCACGACACCACAAGACACTTGCTGACACTGGTAGTCTGTACTATAATAAAAACGATTTTTTTTTTAAAAAAAATAAAAAATAAAATAAAAAAATACAAAACTGAATTTAACTACTAAACAACCTTTATGTAAATGTCGTCACTAGTGGCTTTCTGTTTTTTAACCTTTTCTTTTTTTGCTGGATAGATTGAGTGTGGTGTATTCGTTGTCAACAATTTCTGTGGCCGCCTCCAAAACTAGAAAGTATTAAATAAAAATGTATTTAGTAATGGGATTTTAAAGATCATGGGAATGATGTTGAAGTAAAGTTGTAAAACACAAATAGCATTGCGAATAAAATCCACAGATCGCTGAAATCAACAGTTGTCTCACATGTATGGCCTAAGTTGCTGCTTTGCGTCTATAAACTAACTTAATTCTCGCTCGCTTTCTGACTGTATGGCCATAGTAGCCGCTTACGCCGGTAGGCGGTAAACCCTATTCTCTCTCTCTCAGACCGGCAATAAAGTAATCTGTGATTCGACTCCCAGACAAGAATTTCCTTAAATCCTGACTGTTTCTCTTTTTCATTCACAGTTATGACTAATTAAAGAGTTTACGACATCGCAATTTTTATTGGTCCATTGGATCAAGCATCATTTAAAACCGTTAAATCAAGAATTTGCGATTTTTACCAGTTGTGACGTAAACCCTGTATTTAACATAGGGGATTACCAACTGGAACTGTGATGTCAGAAACAGCATCCTGCCAAGCTCACCAAGCTCAAATAAGCTGTTTAAGATTCAAAAAATTTTTTTTTAAAGATGTTCCAAAAACTTTAAAAAATAAATAAAAATGATTTAGGCCATTTTAAGGGATGGCAAAAATTATTCAGCTATAAAATATCTGATGTCCTAAAAACCCTTTAAGACTGTATCAACTGTTGTTTATTTCAGATACGATTCCTTTTAACCCTCGGATATGCAAGCTTTAAAAACAACATTAGTGGATAACCCATAAACACAATCATGTTCATATTTCGGGTCAAGTAGTTAAAGCGCTGTTGCATTTGGTTGAAAAAACTGCCGCTGTTGGCGCTAGTTTTTTCCAAAAACGGCCACTGCACATGCGCACAGTTTCATCTTTACTTGGCTTTCCTGCTTCACAATCTTTTTTTAATGTGATCGTCTGCTAGTAACCCTAAACAGAAGCGCTTTAGCCAATATGCAGTGAAGCCGGCTTTTTTTTTCTGCTGGAGTTTTAAGGGGCTAAAATTTGCCGATCAATTATTTTAATGAATATCAAAGCAAATACTTCAAATTTTTTTTATATAAAGTTTATTAGTATTTGAACAAAGTCAGAAAATTTCAGCTTCATAAGATAAGCCAAAAAAAATTGTCCTATTCAAGAAAAGAGCTGAACACAATTGTGTCATAGGTTGCCCATCTAAGGGTTAAGTATCAGATTTTATCGGATTTTATTCACCATATTCGTGCTTGTTTTAATTCTAAAGTACGTAATATTTTTATTCTACCTTTTTTTCTTTCGGCGTCAATGTGTCTACACCTGCAGGTATATTAATCCCAGAAAAATCTAATAATAATATGTATAATAAAAATTTAATTTTTTTTTCAATTTCAGAATTTCATTGTATATAAACTGAAACTGAAAAGTGAACTTTTTTGCATTGTACTGAAAGTATGTATTGTGGTATCTTAATTTAATCATTCAGTCGAGCCGAGTCGAAAAATCATCGTTTCACAGCCAAAAAATGTGCGCAACAATACAAAAAACCCAAATTTAAATAATTTTTTAAAATATTTACAAGCGTTTTCGTTTGTTAACAATGGCACGCACATTTTTGGACTAGGAAGCAATGATTTTTCGACTCAGCTCAATTAGAGGATTAGAATAAGATATCACAATATATACTTTCAGTACAATGCATAGGCCATTAACCAATGGGAGATTCGTGCACGAATTGTTAAATAGAGTTTAGTTTATATACCTTTGTCAGGATTTTCAGCTACAATCCCCGGTGTTTCAACTTCCTCTAGTTTTGCCAGATAGACATTTATCGGTTCAACTGGCACTACAATTCCGCCAACATCATGAGTCATGGAATCTGCATCAACAAAGTCAACATATGGTTCTGTAAATAAAAATTAAAAATTTTTACTAAAAAAAAAAAACAAAAAAAAAATTTTTTAATTAAATTTACCAATATTGATTTCCCTTTCCCCGACATCATGACTCCTTGAAGCTTCAAACACATCATTTGGTTCTACAAAAAATATTCCAACAAAAATGAGTTTCTTTTTAAATCAAAGATTGTGATCTTTGTTTAATTTTACCAATTTCTATTTCCATTTTCAGTGTCTCGAACTCGATATCCTCAAACTCATCGCTAGGTTCTGAAATTTTTTAAAGAAAAAAAATTAAAATAATGTAAAATAAATGAATTTTGTATGCAAATTTACCAATCTTAATTTCCTTTTCCAGTACATCATTACTACTAGATTTTACATCATCAAAATCATCATTTGGTTCTAAAATTTTTTGTTTTTGTTTTTTTTTTTTTTTTTTTAAAGAAAAGCACATTTTAAAAAAATAACTTTTTTCAGGTTTACCAATTTCTATTTCCATCTTCAGACTCATCGAATCAATATCCTCAAATTCATCACTTGGATCTAAATTTAAAAAAAAAAAAAAAATTATAAAAATCACAAAAAATATGAATTTTACATTCAAATTTACCTGCATTATGGCACCTCGAGTCTACATCATCAAACTCATCATTTTGTTCTAGAAAAATAAAAATAAAAAGAATTAACCTAAAAAAGAAAAAATAAAAAAAATGAATTTTATTAAAATTTACCAATTTTTATTTCCATTTCCCTCGCTGCCAGGTCATCGTCAACCACCTCAGTGACCATCAGATGTGGCAAAATAACTTCGGAAGGCGAATTGCTTTCCTGGTCATTATTCGGGGAAATTGTTTCAGCATCGACGAGGTAGGAAAATTCTGTTAGTTTCGTCACTGCGGACCTCATTGTTTGAGGTTTACGTCGAGACGGTTTGATTTTAGCTTGATATTCTTCCATCAATATGTCCGCTTGTTGTTTCCAAGGCTAAAAAAAATGTACATTACTTGATGTTAAAATTCCAAAATAATATTTTACCATTTTTTACTCAAAGGCATTGCTTGCCATATTTCACCCAAACGCAAAGAAATCCCAATAAAATCTGTTAACAAAATGAAAATTTAATTTTTCATGTTTAGATTTAATTATTTAATATATATATATATATATATATATATTTAATTATTTGTTGTTTGTATTACCCAGGTCAGGATTTTCAGCGACAACCCTTGATCTGTGATCGCGACACCATAAAGTGAACGCTGTCATTGGTCGTTCTTTCTACAATTTAAAGAATAAAACTAAATTTCAATATTTTGAGAATATATTAATTAGACCCCTTGATATTTATGCAAAATAAAATTCGTTTTATGCGCCTAAAATATGCACCAAAAATTCCAATTTATGCAATAATAATAATGAAATTAAATCTAAAAAATTGTTGAATTTGCTAAAATTTTATCCAAAAATTATTAAATTTAGTATAATTTTATGCAAATTTTTTTAATTTAGTTTAATTTCATTGAATTGGTGAATTTTAATCACAAAATTGTTAATTCTCAAAATTCTCAAGTTATCCAAATTTGCGTGTTACAAAAATGTCAAATCTGATAAAATTCCACAAAATTTGATAAAATGAATGCGTAAGGTAGGTTTCCGGCAAAAAAAGTACATTGAAAATATGCACATTTTTGGTCAAATTTGGCTTTTATGATTTTTTTTACTTTGATGGGCGATTTCAAACAAAATATTAGGGGTACTCAGAAACAGAGCATGAGTGCGCAAGTATGAGACTGTGAAAATGTGAAACTCACACTGCGATGCTCAGTGCGCAAAGTTTCTGAAACACCCAAAATGCAAGATTGCTCAAGTGCAGGGTTGGGCGCGCTACTGAAGAAAGTAGCGCCGCTAATGTTGCGCTACAAATTTATCAAATAGTGAACCGCCATTGCGCTACCACTGCTTTGAAAAATTTGTAGCGACGCGGCGCTAGTTGCTGGAAAAGAAGCGAATGTGATGCACTACTTTTCCGCTATTTGCAACGTCAGAGTAATGGAACGTTCCATTTACTCTGGCGACGGTATATCGTACATAAATGCCATTTGAATGACGTTTGTGTGACGTTTTTCCTAGGTATGGAAATAGCAAAAAAGTAGTTCGACTTGCACTACTTTTTCGCTATTTAGGGCATAAATACAATTGGCGCTACTTTCTGACTTAGCGATAGAAAGTAGCGAAATATCAGTGCCGCTACAGTAGCGGCAGCGCCGCCACAGTAGCGATAGCGCGACAGCGCTTTTTCGCCCAACCCTGCTCAAGTGTGTGAGTGTGTGTGTGAAACTCACACTGCACATGCTCAGTGCCCAAAACAGGCGGGAAAAACGATTATATTCCAAAGTTTTCTCAAATTGTGTATAATTGAAAATGGTACCAAAATTGAAAATGGTACCAAAGTTGAAAATGGTACCAAAGTTAAAAATGGTACCATATATCTAAGACTAAAATTAGGTACCAAAATTAAAAATGTTACCACTTGCCTAGTACTAAAATTATGGTACCAAAGTTATAAAAATAGTACCAAATGCCTAGTACTAAAATAACGAAACGCCGTATTGATCCAGGTAACACTAAAACCCAGAACTGTTGGTACCATATAATTTTAATACTAGGCAAGTGGTACCATAATTTTAGTTCTAGGCAGTTATGCCTGCCCACCATTTGCAATCACATGTGAAACGCACTATGCACTCTTGAGGTGTGAGTGTGAGTCACCCTTGTGAGTCACATAACATAACATGAAGCCTATGAGGCTTCTGGTGCGCATGTGTGAAATCACATTTTCACACATACGCATTTGCGCACTTCTGAATACCCCTATTGCTTTGGACATTCCATCGTCCACAGAGTCCTTGAACACTTCCATTTCTGTTAGTTTCGTCACTGCGGAACTCATTGCTTGAAGTTTACGTTTATATTCTTTCATCAATATGTTCGCTTGTTGTTTCCAAGGCTAAAATTGATAAAAAAAATTTAAAAAATGTGTATTAAATGTTAAATTCCAAAATAATATTTTACCTTTTTTTCACTCAAAGGCATTGCTTGCCATATTTCACCCAAACGCACAGAAATCCCACCAAAATCTGTTAACAAAATGAAAATTTAACGTTTTCATGTTTAGATTGTATTAATTGTTGTTTATGTACCCAGGTCAGGATTTTCAGCGACAACCCTTGGTCTGTGATCGCGACACCATAAAATGTACGCTGTCATTGGTCGTCCTTTCTATAATTTAAAGAATAAAAATAAATTTCAATATTTTAAGAATATATTATCATTAGACCCCTTGATATTTATGCAAAATAAAATTCGTTTTGTGCGCCTAAAATAACCACCAAAAATTCAATAAAATAGCGAAATTAAATCTAAAAATTGTTGAATTTGCTGAAATTTTATCCAAAAATGTAAAATTTTATGCAAATTTTTTAAATTTAGTATAATTCCATTGAAAATTTTTTTAAATTGGTGAATTTTAATCACAAAATTGTTAGTTTGATTAAATTTGTAAATTTACGGCTACAAAAATGTCAAATCCGATAAAATTCCACAAAATTTGATAAAATGAATGCGTAAGGTACGTTTCCAGCAAAAAAAAGTGCATTGAAAACATGCGCATTTTTGGTCAAATTTTTGTCCGAATAAATTGGCAAAATATGCAAATAAATAAAAATAAAATCATACGTATTTGTATTATGCATTTATCCGGGCTCTAATAATAATAATTAAATATATTGATCATTAAACAACCTTTGTCGATTTTTTTTTTTCTTTTTCCAACTTTCTCTTTTTTAACTTTCTTTTTTTCAACTTTCTTTTTTCCAACTTTCCTTTTTCCAACTTTCTTTTCTTTTGCCACTTTAACAGAGTGGGAGTCCGAGTGTGGTTTGCTCGTTTGCACGGTACAATAATCATGGTCTAATCCAGAATCTGTATCATTTTTCGCACAGGATTCAAACATCTCGAAATCGTCATATTTAATCGTTTGTTTCCTCACTCTCCCTGATCTGGAAATTCCGCTCAATGATTCGGACATAAGCTTCATTTCTATAACAATAAGAATAAGTAAATTAATCGTTGGAACGTAACATTTGTGTGATTTTTTTAATTTATTTTCCTCGTGAAAATATCAATTCAAATCAGCATGGCGGCGGTGGCGCTGCGTTTCGTGTTATTTACCTGTATTTACCTCCGTTCTTTTTATAGATGATATAGATGTTACAGATGATTGTGGGGAATATGATTAGAAATCCTGTTGTTGACGAATTTATGTTGCTTCAACAAGTAGGAGTGACTTTTTGTGTTACAATGTAAAGTTAACCTCGAAGCTCCAAGAGCTCAACCGTCTTGGTAGAACTAAAATGGGATCGGAAATGGCACTAAACGAATTACCTGTTTGTTACGGTATTTTAAAAATACTTTTTGTAACGTTGTGACGTTACATAGTTTTTATTTAGGAAATAAACACAGCTTAGTTGGAGAGTAACAATGCTTTATTATTTCCACTTTTACAATGTTGTTTACTTAGTACGAAAGACTACCGCTAGATGGCGTTAGCCGACGCCTCTTCTCGGCTCCTCCCGTTGCCCAGCAACAGATGGGACGGCGCTGGCAATGCAGGAAAGCCCTGCAAATAAATAAAAAGAAAGAGTTGTAAAGGTTCTCCAACTCGATTAATGTAATGAAACTTACTTACCTGAACCTGGGGAATGTAAACATTAGCGTAATGATGTCGGCAGTGAAGTCAACTGACTCCACATCTCCTTTGGGCTCCATTTAATGTGTCATTGGGTGACATACTAATGTGGCCCGCCCCAGTTGATTGTCCAATCAACCGGGCTGGCTCAAGTATATAAACTGCTGCAAGCCCTCGCAGCAAAGCTCTTGAATCTGATTTTGATATTTGTATACACTAAATATTTTACAAGCGTTTTCGTTTGTTAACAATAACATGCACATTTTTGGAGTACAGAACAATGATTTTTCGACTCAACTCAACTAGAGGATTAAAATAAGATACCACAATATATATTTTCAGTACAATCCATAGGTCATTTAACCAATGGGAGTTTCGTGCACGAATTGTTAAATAAAGTTTAGAGCATTTAGCATTTAACTTCTGCTGCAACTTTGACGGCACCATCAGAAAGATGACTGTGCTCAGATGGAGCTAAAATTATACGAGGTTGAATGACATTTGTATTTGTCATAACACGTCAACGATGCCGAAAATCTTCACACTTCCAGTAAATTTTTCTGCCATCTTCTTGCGTGTAATGTATGCATAGTCATTAACGAACAATTTTGGATTTCCACGGTTTGTTTTTTCAACTGAAGTATTCATGATGCAAAATCCAAAAATGCAATGATTTGCAAAGTATATGTATGAATGTAAATGTAATATAAATGTTATGATAAGGGGACGTTCATAAACTACGTAACGCTCTCAGGGGGGGATGGGGTATTAGTGATGTGTTACCATGCGTTACAGGGGGGAGAGAGGGGAGTAAGTTTAAAGGGTTAGTAACGCTTTGAAATTTGAAAAAATTTGAAACAATTTTGAGAAAATTGAAAAAATTTTGAGAAAATTGAAAAAATTTTGAGAAAATTGAAAAAATTTTGAGAAAATTGAAAAAATTTTTGAGAAAATTTGAAAAAATTTTTGAGAAAATTGAAAAAATTTTGAGAAAATTGAAAAAATTTTGAGAAAATTGAAAAAATTTTGAGAAAATTGAAAAAATTTTGAGAAAATTGAAAAAATTTTGAGAAAATTGAAAAAATTTTGAGAAAATTGAAAAAATTTTGAGAAAATTGAAAAAATTTTGAGAAAATTGAAAAAATTTGAAAAAATTTTGAGAAAATTGATTGAAAAAATTGAAAAAATAAATTAAAATAAAAAACTTAAAAATGTTACATTACGGCCAGGGTGACGGTGAGGTTAATTAGTGAGTTACGGGTGTGTTACAAAGGGAGTGGGGTCCACAAATGGCCATTTTTGCGTTACGTACTTTGTGAACAGCCCCTAATATTGGTCTCTTATATATTCAGAATTTTTTTAATATTTAGAAACATCTTTGATCGTTTTCCAGACATACTGTAAATGTTTTCCGAGCAAAAACGTTTGTTTGAATCTATTTATGTCCGAAAACGTTTGTCCGAAATCATTCTGACAAATGTATCGGTACGTTTTTTTGAATTTTTTTTTTTTCGGACAATCGACCATTCGGTCATATGATTGATACCCGATAATTTTTTCGAAAATAACAAATTAGAAAATAAGGTTTTTAACTTTTACTCTTTTTTTTAAAATAAATATTTCATGTGAATATTGATGTCTAATTTTACTCTTTTTTAAAAAACATCCGTTAATACGTGCCATTACTTTTAAATCTAAATAAAATAAAATTAAATTTCTTCAATTTCTCACTACTTATTATACAGACATCATTTTCCCAAATTATTCAGTGCTTTCGACCGCCGAAGATCTCATCAGCAGACCCATCTTGTCTGGAGCACTAAACAGAAACCGCTAACTGGAAACAAACACAAAACTAAATTTACTGTAAAAAGGAAAAACGTCCATAGTACACAATTAATGTTAGTGTATATGGTTAATTGGACACAGTAACGTCGTGTTTACGACAGATGGGTCTGCTGATGAGATCTTCGATGGTCGAGAGCACTGTGAATAATTTGGGAAAATGACTTGTCTGTATAATAAGTAGTGAGAAATTGAAGAAATTTAATTTAATTTTATTTAGTCACTTTTTTTTATTAACAAAATTATTCAAAAATATCTGTATTTTTTGTCTGGATAACTGTACTTTTTTGGATAACTCCTATTCGCATTTGTGTAAGTTTCCGGATAAACAGAGTAAAAAACTGTACTGGGCTGAGTTTCTCCGCTAGTTTCCGCAGGCTGTGTTTCTTCGCTAGTTTCCGTATTTTCTGCAGGTTGGGCTTCTTCGCTAATTTCCGTAGTTTCAGAATTTTCTAATATTTTAGCCACTATTTGTTCCCTTTGCTTGTGCCAAAACTAAAATAATAATTTATTATTTGATGCGATATTCTAAAATATAATTTTTTTTTACCATTTTTTCTTTATCAGGCAATCCTCGCCACAGTTTACCCAAACGACCAGTAATCTCATTGCCACCTATTGACAGAATAAAAATTGTATTTTTCATGTTTGGATTGCAGTATATTTAGTTTATACATATGCCAGGATGTTTAGCAACAAGCTGTGGCCTTTGGTCACGACACCACAATGCGTATGTTGTCACTGGTCGTTTCTTCTACAATTTTTTTTAAAAAAATATTGAAAAACCGAATTTAACCACTAAACAAAGATTGATTCTACAATTTCGTCACTTAGTTACTTTCTGTTTTTCAACCTTGTTTTTCTCTGCCGGAGAGACTGAGGGTGGCGTACTCGTTTCCAACAATTTCTCTTGCCGCCTCCAACACTAAAAAATATAAATAAAAATGTATTTAACAATGGAATCTTAAAGATCATGGGAATGATGTTGAAGTAAAGTTGTAAACACAAATATCACGATGAATAAAATCCACACATCGCTGAAATCAACAATTGTCTCACAGACTGGCAATCACATGTATGGTCTAAGTTGCCGCTTGCGTCTATAAACTTAATTCTCGCTTACTCTCTAACCGGCAATTAGGTAATCTGTAGACAAGGATTTGCCTTAAATCCTGACTGTTTCTCTTTTTCAGTCGAAATTATTACTAATTAAAGGGTTTTTTACATCACAATTTTTATTTGTCTATTGAATCAAGCATCATTTAAAACCGTTAAATAATTTTTCAGAGATTTTTTGAAAAATATTAAAAGGTTAAAACCCAATGAGGAACTTGTGAAAACCAGCAGACGACAATATGAAAAAGTGAGAGCAAGACCAAATCGAGAATTTGTACGATTTTTACTAGTTGTGACATAAACCCTAGTGGTATTCAGAAACTGTTGCATAAGTGTGCAAATGAGTAAATGTGAAAATATGATTTATGCGCACTGGAGAGAGAGAGAAAGAGAATAGGTTGGAAAATCAATGGCTTTAATGTTCTCATAACATCAGTACTTGATGAAAAACAAACAGCCCAGACTCCATTGGAGCCCAGACCGGGACTTGAACCCAGATCCCCCAATTGCCGGTTGGGTGCTTTACCAGCAATTATAAGAACATTAACCCTCAAAGCCCTGAAATTTTGGAACAACGTAGAGCCCGATTAATGGTCCCAATTGTGACCATTTGGAGTCTCTACTTTGAAGTGCTTTAGTGCTGTTATCATGGTTTCTCCAACCAACACTAGGTGTCACCTATTGTAATAATCAAGTCATGCGATCAAAATGTTGTTTTAAACAGCATGCAAGGTGTTTTTAATCATTTATTTATAATAACAATTGCCTATATCAACTTAATTTAAATTAAAATTAGTTTCACTTTCACATTAACTGAGTTGACCATGTGTTTCAAAGATAAAGGGTTAATGCTGTGTATGGTTATTTAGTTTATGTATAGGGAGCGCAATAATCTAAAAGCGCTCTCACCAGAGTAAAATTTGCAGTGAAAACAACCAAAAACTTAAGCTGAGAATTTGAGGGGACTGTTTTTTCTTTTTACAATAACTTTTTTATTTTATGCCTGATTGCAATGAAATTAATTCAGAAAATGTAAATGCACATTCTTAACAGCTACCACAAATTTCAGATTTTTTAAAAAAATTTTTAAAAAATTTGTATTCACAACACAACTCCAGCTGGTTACAATTGTGGTATAGGGTGGGTGGGGCTTTGAGGGTTAAAGCCATTGATTTTCCAACTTATTTTCAATATGTTCTCGTGTTGTTTACTTATTTAGAAAGAGAATAGGGTTTATCGGCGTAAGCGACTACTATGGCCATACACGCCTTATGCGCACCGGAAGCCTCATAGGCCTCGTGTTATGTTATTGTGACTCACTATGTGCACCTCTTGAGATGTGAGTGTCACATAACATAATATGAGACCTATGAGGCTTCCAGTGCGCATGTATGAAATCACATTTTCACATTTACGCATTTGCGACAGTTTCTAAATACTCCTAATGTTTAATAGCATACTTTGCAAGTGGAAAAATTTTGATTTCCCTAAATGAAATCACCTCCACTTGTATTTCACCACATTACCTAAATGTAAACCTACAACCTCAACATGGAAGCTAAATCTACAGACTACCCGACTCCCCTGCATGTCGGCAGCATTTATTTTTGAAACTAGAACCTGCCTAACCCATAAAAATAATTCAGTGAAATCCAAAAAGCTTTCAAAATCATTTTGGCCATTTTTAGGGATGGCAAAACTTATTCAGCTATAAAATATCTGATGTTGTAAACCCTTTTAAGACTGTATCAACTGTTTATTTAAGATACAATTCCTTTTAAGTATCTTAAATAAACAGTTGATACAGTCTCACCATAATTGCGCTCGAAAATGTACTATTTGAAGTTATATTCTAAAGTACCGTATTCCCTCGGAAAGAACGGCTTGCCGGATAATAGTAAATCTGACCAGGGTGCTGGAAAATTCGAATTTTCCGGCATGCCAGATAAAGTGAGTATTACGTTTTACAGCACCGATTCAACTTTTACGGCATGTCGTAAAAATGACCAGAAGTCAGATTTTCAAAATCTGATCAAACTCGATTTTTCCGGCGTGCCGTTCTTTCCGAGGGAATACAATACATAATATAATATAAATAATAATATTTTTATTCTACCATTTTTTCTTCTCCCATTTTTTTCCTCTGATGCCTCTCATCCACAAGTCTATTGATCTCATAAAAATCTAATAATAATATAATAAAAATTTAATTTTTTTCAAGTTCAGAATTTCATTATATCTAGTTTATATACTCATGTCAGGATTTCCAGCTGCAATCGACGGTCTTTTATTAACTCTCTCTTTTTCTGGTATTCCGCCGTCATCAAGAGTCATAGAATCTGCATCGACAAAATCATCATATGGTTGTGTAAATAAATATTACAAATTTTCCATAAAAAAAAAATAATAAAAATAAACAGGATAAAATTTACCAATATTAATTTCCCGTTTCACGACATCATGACTACTCGAATCTTCATCGTCAAACTCATCATTTGGTTCTAAAAAAATAAAAATAAAAAAATTATACAAAAAAAACTACCGTATATACTCGCGTATAAGTCGAGGATTTTTGGACCAAATGTAGGCCTATTTTTCCAAATTCGACTTATACGTGGGTCAAAGAAACAAACATTTTTTTTTTAGAATTTTACAAATCACGTCCGTTCCACATGCAGGCCACCTATAGGTTGGCCTGAACGTTGAACGGACGTGATTTGTGAATACCGTATATGCTCGTGTATAAAGTCGAAGATTTTTGGACCAAATCCTGGTATTTTTCTTCCAATTCGACTTATACGCGGGTCAATGGTTTTTGACCCGTTTTAAGTCGGGGTCGACTTATACGCGGGTCAACTTATACGCGGGTCAACTTATACGCGAGTATATACGGTATATACAAAAAAAAATATAAAAAAATGAATTTTATTAAAATTTACCAATTTTATTTCCCTTTCCCTCGCTGCCAGATCATCGTTACCCATCTCAGTGTCCATCAGATGTGGCAAAATGACTTCGGGTGGCGAATTGCTTTCCTGATCATTAATCGTGGAACTTGTTTCAGCATCGATGAAGTACGAAAATTCCTCCGGCTAAAAATCATCATTTTAAAAATAAAATAAAATAATTCAAATTTCAACTTCTACTTTGATGGGCGATTTCAAAGAAAATATTGTTTTTGACATTCCATCGTCCACAGAGTCCTTAGACACTTCCATTTCTGTTAGTTTCGGCACTGCGGACCGCATTGTTTGAGGTTTACATCGAGGCAGTATGATTTTACATTTATATTCTTTCATTAATATGTTCGCTTGTTGTTTCCAAAGCTAAAATTAAAAAAACAACAAAAAAAAAGTGTGTGTTATTTGATGTTAAATGCCAAAATAATATTTTACCTTTTTTCACTCAAAGGTATTGCTTGCCATATTTCACCCAAACGCACAGAAATCCCACTGAAATCTGTTAACAATGAAAATTTAACTTTTTCATGTTTAGATTGCATTGTTGTTTATATACCAAGGTCAGGATTTTCAGCGACAACCCTTGGTCTGTGATCGCGACACCATAAAGTGTATGCTGTCATTGGTCGTCCTTTCTACAATTTAAAAAATAAAAATAAATTTCAATATTTTGAGAATATATTATAACTAGACCCCTTGATATTTATGCAAAATCAAAGTCGTTTTGTGCGCCTAAAATATGCACCAAAAATTCAATAAAAATGGCGAAATTAAATCTAAAAATTCAAAATTGTTGAATTTGCGGAAATTTTATCCAAAAATGTAAAATTTTATGCAAATTTTTTTAAATTTAGGTTAATCCCATTGAAAACTTTTTGAAATTGGTGAATTTTAATCAGAATAAATTGTTAGTTTGATTAAATTTGTAAAATTCTCAAAAGTTATTCAAATTTACGGATACAAAATTGTCAAATCTGATAAAATTTCACAAAATTTGATAAAATGAATGCTTATGGTAGGTTTCCAGCAAAAAAAGTACATTTATGCATTGAAAACATGCACATTTTTGGTCAAATTTTGGCTTTTACGCATTTTTGCCCGAATAAATTGGCAAAATATGCACAAAAAAAATAAAAACATACGTATTTATGCATTTATCCGGGCTCTAATAATAATAATAATAATTAATATATTGATCATTAAACAACCTTTCTCGGTTTTTTTCTTTCTTTTTCCCAACTTTCTTTTTTTTGCCAGTTTAACAGAGTGGGAGTCCGTGTGTGGTTTGCTCGTTTGCACGATGCAATAATCATGGTCTAAGACAGAATATGTATCATTTTTCGCACAGGATTCAAACATTTCGAAATCTTCATATTTAATCGTTTGTTTCCGCACTCTTCCTGATCTGGAAATTCCGCTCAAGGATTCGGACATTCGCTTCATTTCTATAACAATAATAATAAGTAAATTAATGGTTGGAACGTAACATTTGTGTGATTTTTTTAAAATTTATTTTCCTCGTGAAAATATCAATTCATATCAGATTAAAAAACCATTCTGCTAGATAGACATTTATTGGTATTCCGCCATCATAAAAATTCAAAATTTTCTATAAAAAAAAAAATAAAATAAAATAAATAAATAAACATGATAAAATTTACCAATATTAATTTCCCTTTCCACGACATCATGATTACTCGAATCTTTATCGTCAAACTCATCATTTGGTTCTACAAAAAAAAAAAATAATAAAAAAATTTCGGATAAAAATGACTTTCTTTTAAATTTACCAATTTCTATTTCCATTTTCAGCGTCTCATTCATGGACTCGATATCCTCAAACATGTCACTTGGCTCTGAATTTTTTTTTTTTTTTAAATTTATAAAAATCAATTAAAAAAAAAAAAAACTTTTTATATACCAAATTTACCTGCATCATGGCTCCTCGAATCTAGATCATCGGACTCATCATTTTGTTCTAGAAAATAAAAATAAAAAGAATTATACATACATATATATATAAAAATAAAAAAAAATGAATTTTATTAAAATTTACCCATTTTATTTCCATTTTCCTCGCTGCCAGATCATCGTTACCCATCTCAGTGCCCATCAGATGTGGCAAAATGACTTCGGGTGGCGAATTGCTTTCCTGATCATTAATCGGGGAACTTGTTTCAGCATGGATGAAGTACAAAAATTCCTCCGGCTAAAAATCATCATTTTAAAAATAAAATAAAATAATTCAAATTTCAAAATCGAATTTTTCTACTTTGATGGGCGATTTCAAATAAAATATTGTTTTTGACATTCCATCGTCCACAGAATCCTTGAACACTTCCATATCTGTTAGTTTCGTCACTGCGGACCACATTGTATGAGGTTTACGTCGAGGCAGTATGATTTCAGGTTGATATTCTTCCATCAATATGTTCGCTTGTTGTTTCCAAGGCTGAAATTTAAAAAAAAAAAGAAAAAAAAAAGTGCATTATTTGATGTTAAATTCCAAAATAATATTTTACCTTTTTTTCACTCAAAGGCATTGCTTGCCACATTTCACTCAAACGCACAGAAATCCCATTAAAATCTGTTAACAAAATGAAAATTTAACTTTTTCATGTTTAGATTGCATTATTTGTTGTTTATTCATCAAATCCGATTAAAAAACAAGCATGGCGGCGGTGGCGCTGCGTTTCGTTTTATTTACCTCCGTTCTTTTTATAGATGATATAGATGTTATAGATGTTATAAATGATTGTGGGGAATTTGATGAGAAATCGTCTTGTCGACGGATTTGATGTGGAATGACTTTTTGTGTTATAATGTAAAGTTAACCCAAGAGCTCAATAGTCTTGGTAGAACTAAAATGGGATAGGAAACGGCAGGAAACGAATTACCTGTTTGTTAGTAAAATGTTACGGTATTTTACTGTAAAGATACTTTTTGTAAAGTATGTGTGGAATAGAAGAAATGCTTTCAAATAATTTTTTTTTTTTTTGACTAAAAAAATATTAAACGAAAAAAAGATATATTTTTGATTATTTTTTGATTATTTCATCACCCATGTGAAGAAATTCTTGTATTTAGCGAAAAAATATAACTTTGCATCTTAAATTGCATTTTTTTTTTAGTTTTAAAAATTAAAAATACTTTATTTCTCAAAAAAAAGATGTAACGTTTTTTCTTCATTTTTTGTCATTGCTACATCGGCCGCTACACGACACTACCAGTTCTTATTATCAATCCGCGGTTGATTTGAATGATAAATTCATAGGAATAACGTTAGAACGTGGACTATATCAATTCCATCCTTTTGTTTTCTACTTTATACTTTGTCATGGCAGCTAACAACACTGTAGCAGCAACTTGGGAGGTCATATTAGAAAATCTTCGCATATCGACGAGTCTAATGAATCTGCAAGAATCACTCTTAACAACCGAATACAGTGACAACTCATTTCAATGCAAAAACCACGATGAACAAATATCGAAGATATCACAAGTTTTTTCGAACATCGCACTTGCGAAAGATAAAATCTCGATTCATACCGAATCCAAATCACTCGTTAAATCATACATTCACGAATGGAAACATTTTTTCCACTCCATCAAACCTTTTTCAACGCTGTTTATGTTCGACAAAATTCGAAATTTCGCACTAAAAAGATGGAAAACGCAAATTCTGCATGATATTAACATTCAGTTTCGTTTACGTAGAAGCGTCGTTGAATTAATCGATGGTGGATGCAATGCTCGACTGGTAAGAGCGGTACGTGATTCGTACATTGATTTATGTACCGATCAAACCGACGAATTATCTCTTTATCGACAATTTTTCGAGGAAGATTACATCGAATCAACACGAGAATTCTACCAAAATCACTTATCCGAGTATTTAATAGCTAATGGAGTTGAAAAATATATAAAATATGCAAATTTGAAACTCGATGATGAAGAAGAACGAGGAAAACGGTATTTGTTGTCATCGGGTGGAGCGCTGGCGCAGGTTTTGACCGAAGTCTTCGTGGCGCCGTTTAAAGAAAGGATTTTAGTGGAATGTGCGGGTATGATTAAGCGAAATGACGTCAGGAGTCTGCAATTGGTGTATCGTGTTATGAATCTTGTGCCTGATGGTTTGGAATTGATGATCGATTTGTTGGAAATGCATGTTATCGATGTCGGTCGTGATTCTTCGGGGAATCTGGAACGATTGTTTGATTTGTTTGTTCGAGTTGGTAAATTGGTGGATGTGATTTTAAAAAGGTTTTGTTTTTCTAGAGATGAGGCGTTTAAACATGTGATCAAGAAAAGGGAGTTTGAATTGGAATTTGAGAAATTGAATCAAATTCGGTGTTTTTCGCCGCGTTGCGTGATTCTGCCCGTGTGTATTTGAGGTAATTAAGTAATGTGACCACGTTGTTGGTTAGACAAAAATGAATAAATTTATTTTTTTTTTTTAAAAAAAAATTTATTTATTTGAAAAATCTAAAACTTTATTTTTTGACAATTTTTCACTTGTTGATGATTTTTTTTTTATTTATAAAATAAAGTTAGAAGTACTTCTCATAATAAAATTAACCCTTGTTTTTTTTTTTTTTTT
>JH431726.1:28577-49638 GCA_000239455.1 Strigamia maritima | reverse complement strand
AAAAAAAAATTCGCCTCAGTCAAATATAATTATTTTTCCTGAGCTATGCAAATACTCCCTTCCCCGCCCGTGTTCTGTCGTTCGCTCGCTCGCGAGACAAACCGTGGGAAAGACAGGTGAAGTAGGTACTCCGAAGGTGAGTGAACCGCCAATTGCTTGGCGTTCGGCGTCTCTGGCTCGGATCTGTCTTTCCGACAGGCAAAAACACTAAACTCTTCGACTCCTCTCATTACTAGCGTCTCTTGCCCTACATAATTCGATTGATGATCGGTGGGAAAATTGTTTTTCTTATTTTTTTTTTTTTTTAACAGAAAAAAACATCTTGTGTGTTTTTTTATTTTATTTATTCATTTATTCATTCGATTTATTTTTTCTTTTTGGATTTACGTTTGATTTTAAAAGTTTTGGCAGATGGGGCTGCAAATATGAATTTTTAATAATTGGTCCTATTCTGATAGTAAATGGGTCACTATTGTTCGACATCAATCGAAAGTTTGAATGTTGTGTTCATAGACAACATCCGTTAGATGTTAAATCAACATTCTGAAACAACAATCAAACAGTTGAATATGGGTTGTTGATATGCAACATTTGTTTAATGTTAAATCAATATTTTGTTATGTTTGAATATTGAAAAAATGTTAATAAAAAATGACATTATTATTATAACATTAGGTGCATTCAGGAACTAAAACATTTTCATGTCTCAGTCGTTTCCCTCGTTTCGTTTCCTGAAATGTGTCGTTTCCGGAAGCGTTTATGTTTTAGTCAAGAAACGCTACAATTCCTGCGTTTCACGAGACACGAGTTGTGTCTTACAATTGCGCATTTGTCTGCGCAGCATCTAACTCTACTGTTGTAGAGTTAGATCGGCGCCATTTGTTTTAGACGTCACTTGACTGCTTCAAGTCATGTGATAGAAGCTAAAACGAAGCTTAAACGTAGCTAAAACTTGCCTAAAACTTAGCTAAAACGTGCCTCAGATTTTCACACAGAATTATACACAAATCATACACAAAACACACACAAAACTAACCACACGCAAAACTCGTTTTTGACAAGTTTTAGTTCCTGAATGCACCTATTGAATCAACATTTCTAATGTTTTTTAAAAAAAATATTTCTGAATGTTGTTTATACATTTTCTAGTTTCATGGGTTGTTGTTGGTCGAATGCATTTATTATTTGAAGTTTTTAATGTTTAAAGCATTTCTCTTACAAATTGTGATAAAGTTTTGCGAAAAATGGTCTGATTCTGATGCAGCTGCTCCTTGACTTTCCTGCAACACATAAAGCCAGAAGTTGTGCAATTGTTTTGGTTATTATATGTGCATGATAACTACATATTTGTTTTCATCTATTAATGTTTTCAGACTAAACAAATAATGTTCTACAATTTTCTAATTGAAAATATCTATTTCTAACCGTTACAAAGTTGCAAGATTTTTGACCTAGAATCCAAGGTCAATAGTCATTTTTAATGGTGCCACCAAAAACGGCCACCCAATAAATCTTATTACACAGGAGCCAAATCATTATGATGCATCAATGTGAAAAATTGATTTTTTTTTTTTAGTATTTTTTTTAGTCACTGTAATTCAAGAGGTTGGAAGGATTTTGGAACAGGATCAATATAATCTAATCAAGTATTTTTTTAAAATTTTTTTTCACTATTTCACACGATGTTAACGTTTTACCTAGAGGCTGTTAATTTGAATTTTATGAATGAAGAGGGAGATGAGTGAATGATTTATCTGAAAAAAAAATTGTGAGTAGCAATTTCTCTTCACTTCGTAATTACTATTCATCTTTAATGAAAAATAAAAATAAATTTAAAAAAAAAAAAAAATCAGATATGAGCAAACAATTCCCACACGATTTGTCAATTGAAATCAGTTGGTCCATCACTATAATAACAGGTTTAATTTTAACTGTATGTGGGAATTTACTACATTTCAGGCTAGGTTCCCACACAACAAAAATCGCGCGATTTCGTTTTGCGTTTTGCCTCAAATTCGCGCTATTTTTAAAATTTTAAAATTTTTCTAGGTTTCCACATGCAGCAAAAACACAGAAAAACATAGAAAAAATTTCAATTTTAAAAATAGCACGATTTTGAGGCAAAACGCAAAACGGAATCGCGCGTTTTTTTGTGTGTGGAAACCTAGGCTTACAATCTCATAACGAGGCAAGTATATTTTGACTTCAGAGTAGTGTAATGAAATTCATAATTATAATAAAGAAAACATATTTTTTTTACAGCCATAAGATTGGTTTGTTTTTTGTATAAATAATCCTCTTCTGATGGAAAAGAAAGAGGATTAGAAAGATATGTTTCATTGTTCTCTATAGGCTAAAAACACTAGAGAAAAAGTCAAGATTTTTGACCTGCTTCTTTTCGATCTACTTTTCTCTCTGTTATCATTTCAAAATATTGGAAACTTCTTTTGTATTATTATTTTATATATATATATATATAGATATATATTTTTTTTTTCATTTTAAGTCTTTGCTTATCTTATTTTAGTTTATATTTAACTCTTCAACATATGGTATCTGTAATTGAATTTTTTTTTTCATTCTTGCATGTGGAAAAAAATGTAAAGATGTTTGGAATGAAGAAATAATAAATGCCCAGCCCAGGGTAGTGTGGCAAAATGGGGTGACTAAGTTAGGGCTTGGTGTCAAATATAAATTTTAAATAATCGACCGTTGGACAGGGACAATTTGGAATCTATACCTTACATCACACATTTCACAGCGGTTGTAAGTGGGGTGATGTGATGCATTGCACGACAAAAATAAATACTACGGGTAGATAGTTTTTGAGTTTCATATATTTTTTTAAATGGAAGTTTGCTATTCTATTTTTAAAGGTATTGCCAATTGTGTTGCAGTAATGAGAAGAAAGTCCTAGTATTTCTTTTTGCTACATGTAGCGCTACCTAGTAGCGCTACGTGATGTCACCTAATACAGGAAGTGACAACACCGTAGTGTCGTATTCCTCAGTATTGTCATGGTCTTATTTACTGACTATGGTATTGTGGAATACATTTTGGCACCTGTAGCGCTACTGTAGTGCTACAAAAATGGATTTTGACATCCATGTGCTTTGTGCAATTAAACACGTTGAATAAATTATTTATTTTTTGTAAATAACATTTAGTTTTCTTTTTTTAAATTATAATTACAATTATTTCATTAAGAAATTTAAAAATTGGAAGTGGATGAGGACGATTAAAATTAGGAGTCGGACAGATTATTATTAATTTCTACGACTCTTTGTTGAAAAAATACTGCAGTTTTAAAAACAATTATTTTTTAAAAATCACATTTCCACACTATTGACTGTGAACAATTCAGCAGGAATTTTTGATTTGTGTTCACTATAAATATGGTAATCGCCATGTTTTAGGTTTAGTTACCTTGATAATCGCCATGTTATTTTGGTGATCGCCATTTTAGTATGACGCTGATCACGTGGAAAAGCGTAGCGCTACGGTGCGCTACAGAGCGCTACGTCTCGAAAAAAAATAGCAAGCGCACGCCGAGCGCTCTAAAAAGAAATGCGGCAGGTTCCCGCTACGCAAAAAAGCGCTCTATAAAGAAATACTATTTTGCCACTGTAGCGCTACATGTAGCAAAAAGAAATACTACTAACATTTTATTTCTTGATTATACTGTATATATATACTGATCACCTGATTTCGTTAGAATGCTGAATTTATTGGCATTTGTCATTCCAATTATGGAGTCTTGGAAGAGTCCTGTATGTTATTTTTCGTCACTTTCTCCTCGTTCTGAGAGTGGGTAAATTGCATGCCTGCTGCTTTCCTTGGATGTGGTAGCCGTTTCTCAGGCTTCCTTTCCGGAATTGAACTCTGATTCCCCGTTACCCGCCACAACCATGACAAGTGCATAACCTACCATCGACAATGGGTAAGGCAGACATTTGAAAGATTCATCGCCGATACTAGATTGTGCGATCAGCTTCGTGTTATCCAGAGTCACCAAGTGGGATTAACGGAACCCCAGAACGCGCAAACCCGGCCGTGCCCACGAAGGCCAACTGCCACTCGCTTTCCTTGAACTCGATTTTCTGTGATTTTCCTATCCCAGTTCTGAGTACAAATGCGTTCAGTTTAGAAATCGATAATATATTGAATTGTACATTGACGTTTGCTAACGGTTGCTAACACATCAGAGCGAGTAAAAATATAATTGCACTTTCCGAATTAAAATGTTCAGTTGGGTTCTCGAGAAGACTCTTTGCGTGTGTGGTCTGGTATTGGTTCGTTGTGCCATTCACTCAAACCATTCATCCATTCATTAGCGGAATAAGGAATGCGTTTTATCAGATTGCCCACATTAATGCACTTTTAATTTAGTTAGGTGCCATTAAGGGTCATTTCTGGAAGGAACTGGCGATTCGCCACTGCAGATTTGCAATGAGTACGTGCCATTCGAGCCTCGGCTTTTTTCTTTTATGGTCGCTCGCCGCTCTTTACAAATGGAAGTTCAGCAATCGCAGTAATAAGTGCCCGGGCGGCCGGCTCCGTTGTTCTCGGGTGTTTCATGGTTTGTTGCAAGATTAATCGCTTTTAGTTGTTCTTGTTTCTAATGTAAGGAAAGGTTCTTCGCATTACCACTAGGTAGAACCCGAAGGATTTTGAGTTCAGTCACTATTTATCTTGTAGAAGTTTTTTTTTTCCATGTGCCTGGAGGGTGGGGGTGGTCATGGCCCTATCTGACTTGTGAGTATTGCCACTTGGAAGTTATAGTGGCTGCTGATAAGTGATGAGTGATTAAGCCTCCACAGATTGTGTTCGTGTGAGCAGCTATATATACACTAATAGTTTTTTATGTCAACTTTTTGGAATGCGAGTGATGGCACGCGGAATCTTGATTTGCTCTTTATTTATAACGTCGCAACTTACTGTTGAGTATAGATGTTCCTATATTAAATGTTAACATTGTTTTTATTATAATCAAATTCGGAGTTTATAAATTTTTTATAATCTTGTCAATTTTTAATAGAATTATTCTGTCTAAAGTATTTTTTGTGGTAAGTTAGAAGCTTTTGTGTTCGTTGTTTACTTGAAGTGCACCCGGGGTGTCCGGAAATATAAAAGAAGCAAATATAAAGAATTATAGTAGGGGGAGCAAAAGTTTGAGGAAGCTTTTCTTCTCAGTTTTTATATCAAAATTTTCTTTCTTTTATTCTCTTTATTTTTTTTTTTTTTTACTTTGTATTTTATTCCATTCTTTTCTTACTAGTTATTTTTCCGGTCGTTTTTTCATCTTCAAAGTAATGGACTCTTTAGCTCAGACTTTTCGATTCCAATTTTCTCATTATTACTTTTTTTCATTAAAGGTCAAGTGCAATCTAAAATTTAATTTTAATATGTGAAAGAGTGTTAACAATAACATGTATTTCATTTTTTTTTAAATTTTATTGTTGAATATTTATTATTTTATAAACAAAACAATGTCTAGTTGGCTCGCCTTGTTTGCCATGCAATGCATCATGGTTGAGCAAGGATTGAATGACGTCACCAGTTCTGATTGTTAACAAAATAACCATCTGAGCATGCGCATGCTTAGAGAGTTGAAATTCGACTAAACCTGAGAATTAGTTCTGGATCATTTGAATTTTAGTATTGGGAACGTCATTTGTCCATGATGCTTTGCATTGCGGAGAAGGAATATTGGAATTGTTATATAATAATAAATATGCAACGATAAAATATTTAAAAAAATAAAATATATGTTATTATTAACACTCTTTCACACATTAAAATTAAATTTTAGACTGCACTTGACCTTTAATATTTTTTTGTAAATTAGATCAATAATTCAAACATGGTGGAATACACTAGTAGACATTTGATATTTATTTTGGAAGTGTCCACAAAGAACCTGAAAGACAAATCTCGTACATTAACTTAGAACAATCAACTTACCTAATCTTGGCAGCTTTTTTTTAGCTAAAGAACTTTTTTTGCTCATTTTATAAAGTACCACAAAAGAAAAGTTAAGATTAAAATTGATAGATATGTTAGGAATTTCTTTACGTTCTTTTCCTTTTCTTTAAATAGCAAAGACTTGTAATTTTGTATGCAATCAGGACCGGATCTTCCAAAAGGGACATCCAAATCAAATTGTCCAATGCACAAAAAAGAAAATTATAAAAGTTGTTTTATACAATTGATTTTGCTTCTCAAGGGGTGCTTCCATGATTTAACTTTTCTACATAAAATCTGTAGATTTTTCAAAAAGTAACATGTGGTAAATGTAGCAATTTAGCTTTTCTGTAAATGGTTTTAATAATTTCTAAAAATATGCAGCAGTTCAAAATTGCCAGCAGCACTGCAGCTGTAATTAATAACTATGATAATTCGATATATAGTCACAGAATAACACAGAATGGACACTTCTGCTATATTTCTCATCTCTTAAACGAACCACTAGTCAGTGATATCACAAATTAATACATCAATTATGGCGTAGGAGAGAGGATCAGTGTGGAAGAGGGATTGAAATTGAACTATTGACTCGGTTCAATTTCACATCATGGCTGGAGAACAAGGAAATCTTGCTCATCTGTCATGGATGAGACACCACCATTGCTCATCTAGGAGTTACCTTATTTAATTTTTAATGTGTCATCCCACGAAACAAGAACATGTCTAAACAACACTCAGAAAATATTTTTTATTAACATCTGAAATGATATAAGAATGTTTTTTTATCAACATTTTTTTAACATTCAAACATAACATTAAACATTGATTTTACATTAAACGAATGTTGCTTATCAACAACCGATATTTCCACTGTTTGATTGTTCTATCAAAATGTTGATACAACATCTAATGAAGATTCATTGGATGTTCTATCAATATTTTGATACAACAATCAAACGGTGGAATATCGGTTGTTGATATGCAATATTCATTTAATGTTAAATCAACATCTTATTATGTTTGAATGTTAAAAAAATGTTGATAAAAAAAGACATTCTAATATTGAATCAACATTTCTAATGTTTTTTCTGAATATTGTTTAGACATTTGCTTGTTTAGAGGGATTAGATGTGACATTGGATCCTCAGAACTCTGGCACTCACAGAAAATTATGTTTGATAAAAGAAGCAAAGGACTAAAAAACCAAATTGTTTTAACATTATGAAATTCAAAATAGTTTATGAGTAATTTGTATGCTTATTGATTATTCTGAACGTTTGATTTCACACAAGTCGCAGGAGGGCGCCACTTATCGAGTGACATAGCCTAGATTGATGTGAATTTGGGAACAACACTTTGTTATCTATTAATCAATCGGTCAATATTAGTTTTATTTATCCAAAATCACCACTAGATGGCCACAAAATTCAGCGCTGTTGTATGTAATTCTAATCAAGTTTAATAAGTTGAAAACAATTGGGTTTTCTGGGATTTCTGTTTTGTAAAAACTTAAAAAAAAAATTTATTGAGCGTAAATATGATAGACTTTAGTCGAATCATTTAATTTGCCATGCAGTTAAGTTGAGTTTCCATTAGAAAATGAGAAACAGCAGTGTAGCAGTCAGTGATGAATTACCTTGTACATGTTTGCCCATTTCCTTCGAATTTACTCGAGCGAACAGCGAACATTTCGAAAAAGTTTAAAAATCTCTCAGCTTTAAAAATGTACTGCTTTGCGGCAAAAATATGCAGTTTAAGCTGTAAAAATGCTGCATTTATACTCTTGCCCTTTATTTTATGAAGCGAAATATCGGCATTACTAATGATGCTCGTATACCCCGAGCCTCGAGCAACTGTGATAAATGTCACTACTGTAATAAAGGAGACGAAACGAGACGAAGCATAGGTGGTTTCAACTCATCAACTTCAAACCGAAATGAAGAAATAATTATTTTTTATTGCGTGTTGCAATCAATTTTACTCCTATTTAAGTTAATATAAAGAGAAATTATCGGACAAGTTGTACCTGCGCAAGCGCCTATACCCAGGTCATTCACGCTATAATCTGACAATAAAAGAATAAAAAGAAGAAATAAAAAAAGGTAAAAAGAGGGCATAATCGAGTAAAAGTAGACGAAGCGGGCGGGGAAAATCAATATTTCCTTTTTTTGTCACTGTTCGTAGTCGACGGTGTTGTTGTTGTTGTTGCTCCGACGTATAGAGTTCGGTGGAGCAACATGCTCGCCACTAAAACGAAGAATAATTTGCCTTTTACTGCGATTCAACGAGACACTGATGTTTCTGCTAATTCTTTCCTGCTCGGTTTCCTTTTATAAAGTGTGGAGCAGGAAACCAAATCGGTATCGTCGTTTCCCTCCAATTGCCACTGGGAATTAGAATTAGAATTAGAATAATAATAATAAGACGGCTGCTTATTCTCGTCGCTTTTATTTCTGCTTCTGGCTTATTTTCATGAATATGTTAAATTTGAAATAAAATAAAATCAAATAGAAATCAAATTGAAAAACGTGTTTGAAGTGCTAAAGCCCTTTTTCAATAATGTTTTTCATTTACTATAAATGTCACAGTCTCACACTGTGAGCTATGAATTGATATCATTTCAGAAATAAAACTTTGAGGTTGAGCTTTTATTTATTTTTTTTAACATTTTTGGGTTTCAGTTTGTATTTCTTGTGCTCTTTTTATACAGGTATAGAGGTAGTACAACTGGTAAGATGTGGATTTCCTTGATTCGTGGCTGTTTCTATTTTCATTGGTTTATTTTTTTTTATTTTTTTTTTTTTTTTTTTTTTTTTATTACTTGAATTGAAAAGTAAATGCAAAAAATTTGATTCAGGCTCACTGCGAGAATCCAAATGTTCTGTAGCAGTATTATCCAATAAAGTGAGCATATACAGACTTAGAGGATGTATTACTTAGATTAGAGTAGCTTAAAAGGAAAAAAATCATTTTATATCCCGCACAGCTCATTTCAGCTTGATGGGATAAGGACATTGTTCTGTGGTCATTGCTGGCAGGGCACTGTCATAGTTGGTATCCGACACCAAAACAAAAACAAAAACAGCACCCACAACACAACAGCAAATCTACAAACAACACGCCCACGTTCCACAGCAGAACCCAGTTTCCCCCCCCCAAAAAAAACACCAATCGAAACACATAACCGCCCACTGTTTGATTGTTGTATCAAAATATTGATGCAACATCCAATGAACATTCATTGGATGTTGTATCAACATAATCAAACAATGGAATTATCGATTGTTGATATGCAATATTCGTTTAATGTTTAATGTCAACATCTTGTTGATGTTCTGAATGTTTTTTAGACATTTTCTTTGTTTCGTGGGTGCACATTCGCACACCAACAAACAACCTGCACAACCAAACAACAACCAACCAGCCTTCTTCCACACACAGAAATACAACACTAAGCAACAACCAACCAATTAGCCCTCTGTTCACAGCCCACAATTCTCCCCCTCCCCTCCCAAGAAACAAAAATATTAATACACATTAATAAATAAAAAAGCACCAAAAATACATTCGACACAAAACAAAACACAAACACGTACACGCCGCACACCCACACTCACCAACAACAAACATCCACCACACGAAAATCCAAGGACGGTGTGGACTCGGTTTTCTCTTGGTGCTTACTTGGTGGTGTTTTTTTGATCTGACTACCTTGGATGGCCAGCTAGGCTGTCTTTGGGCTGATTATACATATACATATGTATAATTCATAATATTATCTGCTAGTTTTCACTACTTCAACATTAGCTTTAATATTTTTCAAAAATTGTCTGAAATGAAAACATGCTTGAACTAAGAAAACTTAAAAAATGTGATGTTGACATATCGTTAATTTAAAACAGCAATTAAAATACCAGTATGCATTTTTCAGTCCTATCTAGAAAAATTTCATCAGTCAGGTAAAATGTAAAATCGGTTGTTGATTGCAAAAGTAATTCAATTTTCTCGTCTTCGTCGGGCACGAGCAGCTTCTTGATCTTTAAATATGGTATGGCAATCGGGGAATCAGAGTTCCTTGAGACTTGAGACACATTTTGACAAATGGAAACAAGAATTGGAGCTGCAAGCCTTCCGTGGATTGAATTCAAATTCAAATTTTAAATAATTTTCAACAATTTTCAACATTTAATGCTTTTCTTTGACTCAACCCTAAATTTTCGAATAATCGACCTCTCGTTCTTCTTTGCAATATCCCACACTTGTTTACTTTGGTTGATTGATATTTTTCATTAGAGTCTGAATTAGAATTAGGCCAGAGCAAGGTTTTATTGGCTTTTTGGCCATGAAACCAATGAACATAGACATCATACAATTAGGGATTTCTGTTTTTATGGGTAATGATTCATGATACCGAAAGGTTTAAAATTTGTCCTAGGACATGACAATCGATTAACTAGTTTGATAATAGTAGCATACCGTAGGCGGGTTCGAAAATGATTTTGCACTGAACGACTAGTGCAACTGATAGTGTAAATGTCAAGTTGCACGACTTTTTGAGTTAAAATGTTGCGTATGCATTTACACTGGAATTTACACATTATTCACACAAACATGGCTGCCATAATAAATAAACAAGCTGTACTTGAGCAATGGATCAGATGTTTCTTAGCGAGCGCATCATTTTTGCCTGCTTTCCTTTTACAACAAAAGTAACATTAGATAGTAACAATTCTGAGAATCATGCACGTTGTTACTACTTAGATTGGAAGCGAGGATTCAAGACGGCGGCAAATAAGACTCTTTAAACGTCAAATTCCATTGCACGTGCATTTGCAAAACGAGTTAGGGTCGTTTTCGTTTAACACGGTTAAACGACGTTTACACGAATTAATTCGTGTAAACAACTTACCAATTGAAATTTAAAATAAACGTGGTTACACTTGTTTAAATGACTTTTCGAACCCCCTAGTATGTCATTATTATTGTAACTAAATGTTTATAATAAATACGAGTAAGTTATATCCATTGGCTACTGAATGTACTGAATGAGGATTTTGTGGAAGATTGCCAAGAATTTAGGAATTATTGCTCACATTTGTAAAACCTTATGAAGGATAATGAGGATGTGAAGATTTGAATGCCATTATTTAAAACAAATGGCGTTGCAAAGCTTTCTTAACTGTAATTAGGTATCTTCCAAAATTGGAATTTAGTCATCTCAAAATTTGGAAAAGTTGACAATCTCTTCTACTCGTTTGAGAACGTTTTTTGTTGGTTCAGATATCGTCAAATGAATGTCATTTCTTGTTTACTAAAGATTTAAATATTTAAATTTTTTCAGTTGCTGGTCAACAACAATATTTTCGAGTATCTCCATCAGATACGGATGCCCGAGAAGGTACCTCGGTTATACTTAAATGCGAAGTAGGTAATAGAGCTGGAGAAGTGCAATGGGCCAAAGATGGATTCGTATTAGGTAAGTGTATTTGGATTTTACTTTTTTTTTTTTTTTTTTTTTTTTTTTTTAAGAAAAAAAAAATATTTGCACTGGCAAATGGGGTTTATTGAGTTGGCAACTTGTCAAGAGTGATAAGTAATTAAAAGTGTTTGAAAGGATAATTGGTTGGAGAGTTGTTGGCACTGCTCGTTGCTTTATGTTGATGCTAATGAAGAATCGACCTGACTTTTACTGAAAGAGTTGACGCATGTGCCCTGAGGAGAAAAATATGAGAAGACTTTGAGGTTGAGTTTCACACACCATTTAGAGAATGAGAATGCGACTGAGAAATAACTTAAAAAAGAACAATTTACTTTCTATGTTGGAAAACTTGTGCTTAATGTATGCTGAATATTATACTGTGAAAAGAGAAATTAGAGTTTGATGCACAAATACATGAAACAACCCAATGTTAAATTAACATTTTTCAATGTTGATCGAATGTTTGAAAGTTGAAGTTCATAGACAACATCCGTTAGATGTTAAATCAACATTCTGAAACAACAATCAGTATGGGTTGTTAATATGCAACATTCATCAGATGTTCTATCAACATCAAATGCTGAATTCCCAAGAAACAAGAACATGTCTAAACAATATTCAGAAAATATTTTTTATCAACATTTTTTCAACATTCAATCTTAACATTAAACGTTGTGCTGCGACCGGTTTGAATCTATCAAAATATCTCTATTTGGCGCCAGGTTGTAATGGCGCAGTTGGCTGCTAATTAAATAGCCTTATAACCTTGGCTGGTTGTCTAGGGGGTTTTGGGGTCTGCTCACTTATAAAGCGAACTTTGACACACTTCAGCGATGGCTCCACCTTATCAGTGGCTCTCGCACCTGAATGAGTCAGGAAAACAGAATCTGAGCTCCTCTGTGAAAGAGGCCCGTACAACCGAATGAGCCGATCCAAATAGTTCTGAAGAGAACTTGCGACTGAATTGTCGCTAAACGCTCACTCTGAGGTAATCCGAGCAAGCAGGTAAGTATGGTAACTTACAAGATAGGTGGCTATCCTTACAGCGCGTAAGGCCAGCAGTAGTCCAAAGTGAATCAAACAGAAGTTATCTGGATTAGCCATTCCTTGTGGAGAGAAGGATGAACATGAGATGTTGACTGTGTGATATTTTGACTTGGACTGATCATTTTCAGAAAAGGACAGGATGTTGATGACATCATATCCTGCGCCCTTCACTAATTGAGCCCCTTAGGGACACAACCATGCACCCCCCAAAGTGGGAGGAACAGAAACACCTCCTCATCATGGGCAAGCCTCAATTAGTGAAATCAGGACAGGAAATAGCAGGATAATACACAAATAAATACACAGATAAAGACAATCTTTTATTCTTTCACAAATACAATCGTGATTTGCACAATACTAGTATTTCTAAACCCGACTTGGTCGAGGTGGATCCATTTGGGTCACCACAATTGATTTTAGATTAAATGAATGTTGCATATCAACAACCATATATCCACTGTTTGATTGTTGTATCAAAATGTTGATACAACATTCATTCCACCGTTTGATTGTTGTATAAAAATATTGGTACAACATTTAACGAACATTCATTGGATGTTGTATCAATATTTTGATACAACAATCAAACGGTGGAATTATTGGTTGTTGATATGCAATATTCGTTTAATGTTAAATCAACATCTTGTTATGTTTGAATGTTAAAAAAATGTTGATAAAAAAAGATATTCTAACATTGAATCGACATTTCTAATGCTTTTTCTGAATGTTGTTTAGACATTTTCTTGTTTCGTGGGTTAGATGACCGACGATAGAACAAATGTTGCATTTAAACATTGTATAATATTGAATATTGAAAAATGTAGGACATTATTACTATGTAAAAAATATTTTCTGACCATGGGATGCTACAATTTGATAAGACAATCAAAGAACAAAGTAAAACCCAAAGAGACAGTATAGTATTACTAAGTAGTAAAACAACAAGAAGCAAGCAGAGCAGACAAAGTAACGAGGCAAAGTAAAACTAACGTTTCTTACGTTAGCCCATTACTTGATGCTTCTTAACGACTCGAAACAGCAGGCTGCAGTTAGTTTCTTTCCCGTAAGTGCTAATGTTAGTCCAAGAGCCAAGTTATAAATGATTTCTTTTTTTCTTTCTCGCTCTGAATCTTGGCTCGTTTTCTATTGATCGTCATAAATCTTTGGCCAAGAGTCATGCAAATAATCGTTATTCGTTCAAGTGTGACAGACTCGATGGTCATGGCAGGTACGGTAATATAAGCTCGAATCTCGCGTTGTGTTCATTATTCGAGTTATCTTGTTTAGTAGTGACAATGGGGGTGACATAACGACCACAATGAAATGCAGGCGGGGATTTTGGGTTACATCGTTGGTTACATGCAGGAAAGCAGCGACTCGAGCCAGGTGAATGTCTTTATTATGCAAATGCGATGATCACATAATGAGTCTATAAGTTATAGTGATGGTGCAATGATGGTGTAATTAAGTTCTATTATGGCAAAAGGCTTTTTAAAGGGGTGTGGTCGCGATATTGAAGGTTAATGCTTTAATGGTATCATGTGTATAATTAATTGAATGAATCATTGCCGAAACGTCTGCCACCCAGAAATAACTTGTAAAGTACAAAAGTTCTGTACGACTACTTGGGGATTTGGTTCATCGAAGCCACGGAAAATATGCTGCATTTCGTTTTCTCTCAATTTTTCAAGTTATGCATTCTTCTTCTGAAAACGATACCGATATCGATGAAATTACCAGTGATTTTATCATTATCGCCGTAACGACACGTTGCTATTACGAACACGTTCGACTCAAAAGTAAAAATAAAACGCCAAGGCTATTTCCCCGAACGAATTTCAAATTCCAGTACACCATTCTCATGACTTAGCCTAACGCCTGCCTGCGGCGGGCTGACCTCACCTTACTAGGTAAAGTGGACTGGAAATAGAAGTTATAGCTACGAGCCGTTCGGGGAAATAGACAGTAGTACGAAAATAAAAATACAAAGTACCGTACGTAAAGTAAATATGGACATTGTGAATTGCTTCCACTTGAAACTAAGGTGGTGTTTCTCGCGATAAAGATCATCGAGTAATTTGCTGGATGAATGCGTCTTAACGCTACCAAAGGCAATTAATCAATGTGCAATGAGACAGATTATTTTGGAAATCTTTCTTGTGATCTGATAGGTTTATTTGATTTACCAATACCGTTATCTCATTTTTATTGGCGTTGATGCGTGACAGACACGTGATTTCTTCTTGCGATTGACAAAATGAAGCAAATTTAATGGAGCTGCCACGACACTACCATGAGTAGTGCTAAAAGTTTGCTGTGATGAGAAATCAATAAGTGTAAGCGGGTCCACCATCTATGAAGCGAGGAAAGGCAGGAAAGGCAGACGTTGGTCTAATCTCACGTAATTACTGAATGTGCAATGAACGATGTTCACTCATCTGGCCATCCAGGTGGCTGCTTCAGCTTGGCTCAATAGAGAGAGAATGTACTTTACCGGTTGCAAGGTGACTACCGAGGCAATACCTATACTGTATGTCATAATCTGACAATAAAAGAACAAAGTCAAACTGAAAAGACTAGTACTAAAACAAGAGGCAGCAGACAAAAACAATCATAATCAAATCCATACAAATCATACCATACAATACAGACCACCGTAAAGGTGCATTTTCATTTGCGAGAGAATCCACAGAAGGAACATTACGACAATCACAATCGGCGAAAACATAAAGGGACAATAGGGAGCGAGAACTCAAAAAAAATTCAAAAGAAGAACATGTAGTGAAAATATGTGCAACCGAGAGTGGAACATCATCAGCTCCGCATTTTAGAAGAGGATTGCGGGTTATCTAAAAATTCTGGTTGGCCAATTGACCATTTTGAAGGCTTCGAAGAATGACTTCATTACATCGAGTTCGATACTGCATGATCAGCCTGGCTCGAGTCATGTGGCCTTTAGCAGCGACCTTAATGATCAAGTTAACTTCTTTGACAAGTATCCGACCCATCAACTCACAGACGTGAGATTTTTTTTACTTTCTATTTAGTGCACCACACAGACCACATTTACATTCAAAACTTGACAGAAAGTTGCGAATTATTCATTTTCATTTTGTGCTACCGGTAACTTAATTAAAAAAAAAAAATTTTAAAATTTGAATATTACAACGATGACTGAAACAATTATTTTTATATATTTTTATATTTTTATTTTTATTTTTTTTATTTTTTTTCATTTGTAATTATAGTATAAATAAGAATGTAGATGAAATTTTACCTCTGTAACGTTTTAATCCATTCTAAAAGAATTAAGTAGAGTATCATGAAAAAGTAATGGTACTTTAAAGTTAATTCTTAAAAAGTTTCACTTTTTCTTTCTTTTATTACTTCGTAAATCATAATTAAATTATTTTTGTGTTACTTTTATAATTTTTGACTGCTTCCATCAAACGTATAGAAACGCGAGAAAAGAGAAAAGAGCAAAGTTCAACATGAGGTGCGTTACTATCTATTTTCATTATTCCTCCATTAAGTCAATTGGACGATAAAGAGCAGTTGGCTCGCACGCAACCTCATGTCTTGCTTTAGTAAATTGCTCTCCGGAGTGCATAGTTATGGGCAACTTAAGCGATGAGAAAAATTGTTGTTTTCTGTTCGACTGCTTGAACGCACCATCTATTTTTTATTTTTATTTTTTATTTTTTATTTTTTATTTTTTATTTTTTATTTTTATTTTTATTTTTTATTTTTTATTTTTTATTTTTTATTTTTATTTTTATTTTTTATTTTTATTTTTATTTTTTATTTTTATTTTTATTTTTTATTTTTATTTTTATTTTTATTTTTTATTTTTATTTTTATTTTTTATTTTTTATTTTTTATTTTTTATTTTTTATTTTTTATTTTTTATTTTTTATTTTTTTATTTTTTTATTTTTTATTTTTTATTTTTTATTTTTTATTTTTTATTTTTTATTTTTTATTTTTATTTTTACACCTAATCAACATGAAATAGTCTCGGATATTTATCCCGCAGAAACAATGAGCAATGACCATCTCGAATGACTGACAAAACTGTCTCAATTTCAAGACAGTTGAGTTTTAAAACATTAAAATGTAATTTCGCCATGTATTTATTTATTCTACAGCTAAAAACATGGAGAAATGTAATGAAAATTACGTTTTGATATTTTAAAAACGTGTCTCGAACATTGAGACGGTTTTTTCAGTCAATACTGTAAATCTATTTCGGTTGATTCCACAAACAAAAATGAATGTGACATCTCATCAATTGTAAAGTATCTCGTACACGAATCGAATGGATGACAGTTGAGTGTGACTTTTAAATGGTCATTAATTATCGGTAGTTGGCAGTTGATATTTATTACCCTACTGCGATTTGATATGCAACAATGTGGAGGAAAGGGACGGCGGATTTCGAACAAACGTTGTCATCTAGATGAGAAGTGAGATAGGAAATTGAAAACAAATAGTAATTACAATTCTAACTGATTATAAGTCGGTTTATTTTCGAGAAAAGAGAAGACGGGACAAGACGAGAGTTTGAAAAATGAAATGAATGAATGCAAGCCAGTGATGCCACAAATCAAACAAGCCCGGGAAAAGATTGCTGAGCTGATAAGATTGTGACTGCATCATGTTGCCTCGCGTTTTAAAGTCCTTTGGTTTATTTTAGGGGTATCAGGGATATCATTTGTCTATTTTTTTCTTTGAGAAGTTTCGTCAAAGTTCGTCAAAAAAGTTGGTAAATGGTATCGTTAAGAATACGCACTGTAACTGGATTAGATAGAAATGCACCGAAAGAAAGATCATCGCTCATCGGCATCGTTTGATGAAACTAGAAAGTAATAATCGATAAAGTTTATAGATGTCGCTCTCATGCAATGCACCACGAATGAATGTTGGAAGAAAATATGATGACAGAAAATCAAAAGTTAAAAACACCAGTAAGAATCAATTAAGTCTTATTAAAATAAAAAAATGTAACTAAATAAAAAAAAATTCTTCATTTTTATCAAATTCGTGTTTGAATCTTTCGATTCGACGCAGTCCGTGTTTACAACCGCCATCAATGTTGCGCAATGTTCTCGTGGCGGTTACGGGTCGGGTCGCGCCTCATGTCTTCGAGGCAAGCCACCGCAACCTTCTTGGGCACACTTTTCCGTTTGGATTACAACACCATCAACTTGGATAACCCTGTAGAATTTTATTACGCTTCAACTTGCTATTTCAAACACAATTTTCAAAATAAAAAAAAATAAAAAAAATAAAAAAACTTATGACGTCATTTATAAATGATGCGCTATAGGTTGATTTTGAACTGCATTCATTCGCATCGACCTTATGTAATAAGTTGGGATTTTCTAGGATTTGATTGTAAACGTTTACGATGCACTGATAAAAGGTATTATCGTCCAATATCTTTTGCAATCACGCAAGCAGACACAGGCGCGCGTTGTCTTTATGCTCTAGCCTCTAGGGGGGTGAAGGAAGGGAAGGGACGAGAGCCTAGTATAGGGACGGACGATAAATAAAACGTGAAATAACTATTATTGCTCCGTTTAGTCTCTTTCGTTGCTCCACTCTTTCGCATCCACCATAAAGTCGTTCATAAAACGAACGAGAGATTTTTTTTTTGACTTTTTTTTTCGATTTTTCTCCGACTGAGTTTGGGAAGCAAAAACTTTTGACCAAGGGTGGTTGGAAATGTAAAAATGTTTGCCATTCTTGGAAGGAAAGATATCAATTTTTTTGCTTTTAGGCGCAGCATTACAGCGAACACGACGTCTCATGTTCGATTGAAGACCGGGCAATGTTTGAAAATCAAATTTTCAAAATGTTATTTTCATATTTGTTTTTTTTCTAATATTTGTGGTGCATTTTAAAATAGGCCAAGGCTATTTCCCCGAACAAATTTCAAATTCCAGTTCACCATTCTCATGACTTAGCCTAACACCTGCAGCGGGCTGACTAGGAAATGCAATCCCAGCTATTATTTTCATTCCCGGGTCTTGGGGACCCCAAAACTGTGTTCCCGGGAACCCGGGACAGAACCGGAAAAAAAAATTTTAAAAAAAAACATTTTAAAAACATGGATTAGTAGTTTATATACTAGGTGCATTCAATTCCAAAGTCATAAACGGTTTATCCTGATTCTCTTGATTCTCGCTAGGCGGAAATGACGTTTTTTACGTCATTTTCCAATAAACAGTTTACACATAAATCGCTTCTCCACAAATCACGTTGAAGATGGTTTATGCTGCTGAAATCTTGATTTTTGGCGGCATTCTTGGCAGCCATTTTGGATTCGAGATAGACTGAGGTAAGGATCGATTGACATTATTAGATTTAACTGCTTTTTTATATATTTTTCACAACAATTTTGGTATACTTTAATGTATACAACTATTTTATAGTAGATTACAACTGAAAAGAGAAAACGCACAGCAATCCGGGCATGGGCACGCGAGGACTAGTTCCGACCAAGGAACTTGATCCCAGAATATTTAAGTTTGCAACTGCGCATGCGCAGACTGAAAACTGAAACTTAATAACCACGTTCAATACTTAAAACAGATTAAACTGATTCTTTATAATCAGATTTAATTCTGCTTTTACAATCAGTTTGGAATTGAATGCACCTATTGTTGTGTTTATGTAACGTTTTATGAAACGTTACATAAACACAACAATATATAAACTACTAATCCGTGTACACACGGTACGACATACATAACTTACGTATGATTTCTTTTTACAATTGCATCATCATTATTAAAACTCTTTTAATAATCGTTTAATGGTGCAATTGTATAAAAAAAATCATACTTATGTATGTCGTAGCGTGTGTACACACGCTACGACATTCACACATACGTAATTTGATTTATTATTAAAAAAATTTAATTCCCGGGATTTGGGACTTTCACTTTCCAGTCCCGGGTATTGGGGACTATAAAATTGTCCGGGTTCCCGGAATTTTGGGAACGGGAATCCCGGGACTGCGTTCCCTAGGGCTGACCTCACCTTACTAGGTAAAGTGGACCGGAAATAGAAATTATAGCTATGAGCCGTTCGGGGAAATAGACAGTACGTTTAAAACATATTCGATATTTCAGCTTTATCTCGTTTTAGAGAATCGAGACATTTTTGAGTTTGTTAGTTTTGAATATTTGCTTATAAAGTCGGGTCGGGTTTGCTATTGATCCTGCAAAATCTGTCTTTTGTCACTCAGTTCGGCTGCTCCGTTCGACTTTCCTAAAACTAAGCTGGTTAAACCTATTATTTTTGAATTGTATATGAATTTGAATAATTTGCTGGCATTGCATAGCTTAAAACGCCGAGAAGAGCTATAGACGAATAGTTTTTAAAGCGCTATATTAATCAGTTTAAGTAGAAATTAACATAAATTTGTCACGAGTTTCGGATTCGATTCAATCCTTAATAAGTAATAACTTAGCATCTTCGTTGAAATCATCTATTTTTTATTTGTTCGTTTGGCACGAATGCAAATTAGTTCTTTTCTTTTTGAAATATTATTGCATAATTTTCTGAATAATGGAATTTTTCTTCACAATAATAGAAATTTTTTTTTTTTTTTTTTTTTTTTTAGTTTTTAATAATAATATAAAAAAAAAAAAAAATACTTTTGTTACCGTAGTGTTTTATTCTGCACAGAAACACGGGCTTGCATAGTTACATGGATGCAATGCGATCGATACGACATGGCAGGCGTGCCATCACGTGGCGCTAAAAAGGAGAGACTCCGCAGGAATAATCCTTTTATTTAGATTTACATTTTTTATTATCATTATAACCGCAATGACAATGTTTCTAATAATGGCCGCATGGTTTTGTCTAATTCAATTGTTAATTCTGACACGTAACAATTTGCATAATAAAAATAAAAATAATAAAAAAAAAATAAGGGCGCTGCAAAAAAAAATAAGGCTGCCGAAGTAGGATAACAGCGGCACATTTATATTGTTGTGCATCTTGCATATGGATTATGAAGCTTATTCAATGGAATAACTCCATTGTTTTTTTCAAAAATTAAAAATAACAGCTGATAATTTAATATTTTTAAGTATAGAAATGTTTTTAGTGAAGAAAAACTGCATTTTTATCATTTTTGTACTTTCGACGGAGATTCAATAAATTCATGCCGTATCAAGTGAACCATCTCCCGCATGAAAAGAACCAAATCTCAGTACAAAAAAAAAAAAAAATTATCAAATTATCAATTTTTCAATAGAAAAACACAGAAAAATCAACAAAAATAACGACAACACATTTATTCCTCACCTTCAGCCTAACTTAATCTCATTTTGCAACCCATGTTATCCTACTTACGATAGTTCAATAACTGCTCACTAGGGTGGCGCCACTCAAACTGAATACCATACTCCAAGACATTGTTATTTTAAATATCGACACCAGAGTGCACTGCTGTAACTACATTATTGTGACGTTATAATGTTTGCTGAGAATTTCGCGTCAGGTTTAGACCACATGCAGTTATGTACTGGCTCGTACTATATCTTTGAAT
>JH431726.1:3368-13812 GCA_000239455.1 Strigamia maritima | reverse complement strand
CCTATCCCCTGTGTGCCTTCGAATGACAAGATGGTTTTCAGAAATGTTGCATTTCGATTATTTGTCAGTGCAATTGCATCAGTTTTCTCTGTATGTAAATGAGATGTCCACTCTGTGGAAAAATCTACAAAGTTTTTTTTTTTTTTTCATTTTATAAAGAAAAAAGAATAAATTTTGTGCCACTAATGTGTGTTTGAAAAAAAAAAAAAAAAAAAAAAAAAAAAATTAAACAGTGTCATATCTTTATCAGTGCCAGATATCCAGAAAAATACTCATACTTCTGGTTGGCTGAATATCCGGCACTGATATGTCTTGATATAAAATAAATGGTTGAAATTTCAACACTGTACTTTGTAGAATTAATTCAACAGCAATACACTGCACTAATTTACTTAATAACTGAAAATTGTAAGATAATTATAATTATTGATTTGTGTACATAAAAGATTTTGTTGTTTGTTTTCTATTGATAAAAGAAAAAGTTTTCTCAGTCATAGTTTGAAATAATTTTGAAATTGCTAATATCGATATTATATGTCTTTCTGTTTACAATTTTTGTTCATTTAATTAACTCAAATGTTTTACCTCACACAATGCAATGTTATTAAAATGTTCAAAACACAACAGGTTGGCGTATGGCGTGTGGAAATGTAAAGCGAATTTACACAATTGTGTAAAGATACAGAAGCTAGAAGCTTTTTTTTTCTCTTTTTATGCAATAGTTGAGGATTTTTCCACTCTTAAATATCCGACCATATCAGTCAAATCATTTATTAATTATTATCTGAGAAAATTAATTCTATCATTTATTTTCTAGTCTTATTTAAGCCAAAGAAAGAAAGGGGCTTTGGATTTTTCAGTACGATAAAATTTTTTTTCTTTTTAAAACCATAGATCTCATTTATGACCAAATATTTTTAATAATCGCATATATTTTCAATCATTTGTCCCAAAACTTAAAAAATGTTAATATTATGACGTAAAGGGTATACGACATCAATTTTTTATTGGTCCATTACTCCATTGGACGAAGCCAATATGACAAAGATAAATGCGAGTCCGAATCGAGAATACAATGTCCGTCACCAGACTCAAGTGGGCTGTTGGAGTTATTCAGCTATAAAATTTGTGATGTCGTAAACACTTTATTGACAATAGACAGTTTGTGATTTCTCGTACGAGACCGAAAACGAGATTTAAAAAAACGAAATTTTCAAAAAAATCTCGTTAATAAAATGTCGTATCAGTGTTTGCGGTTTGACACGAAACATATTACATACGACATTTAAATCGGCAGCAGCAATTTTTAGCAAGACAAGACACCTTGCACAAATTAAGCCTAAGTATTGGGCTTGTGGTTTGTGCAAGGTGTTTGACTGGTTAAAAAACTAACCTGAGATAATGTAATCGACACAACTTTGCCAAAATTACAGTCGAAGCGGAGGGAAAATGGCGGCAGAATTTCACGACAATTGTTGCGATTGTAGGCAGTGCGCATGCGCAAGTGAAGTCGTATACTCGAGATATTTTGAAACGAGATATTTCAAAAATCTCGTCCGAGAGTGTTGGAATCAACGAAAAATGAAATTACGAGATTTTAAATATAATCTCGTAATAATACGCGTCTCGTAATAATAAAAATCTCGTACGAGAAATCGCAAACTGTCTAATACAGCGGACATAACTTGGGTGCGTGGAAAGATTAAATACCGGTACCGGTAGCAGTAATTGCATTTTATTTTTTATTTTTTAAATTTGTTCATCGCTTGTTTTGGCTACATGATACTAGAGTACTTCTTTTTTCTGTATGGTGTATTTAAAATAAAACTACAGACTGGAAAACTAAGATGTTAACAACGCTTTGTACGAAATTTTGAGATGAGAAATGTTTTAAATAAAAGGAATACAACTTTTTTTAAATATAATATAAATATAAAATAACACGCCAAATTTACTGTTCACATGACCAGGATAAATAATGTAAAAAAATAGAGCGCATGTTCCGATTAGAACCTCAAAACGTTACCTTAGGAAATGATTACGTTACCTTAACAGAATGATAGGTTAAAAAAGGATCTACGGTAATAAAAATATAAAATAAAAAAAATAAACATGTAACGGTTCAAAATCGGAAACAACTTATTATTTTAGCACTAGATGGCGCTGACTGCTTGTTCGCGCCAAGTTCAAACTCCAGTTAGTTATTACTCTCATCTTTGGGTTTAATGATTAATTATCTCAGTTTGTTGAGTAAATAATTCATATAAGGAAAGGTATTTATTGAGTTATGATAAATAATAATATTCTTGATTATTATCTATACATTGGATGGAAAAATCACCTGTAAAAGTGATTACCGGTATTGTTTATGGAAAGTGTTGTAAGGAATCCCCTACAACACTTACTCTTTCATGTGTAGCTCGAGAATTAGTCAGACCTACGACCTATTTCCTGGTTTGGGAAGATGACCTTTGACCCTGGTCAAGCAGAGTTCACTTGGACTCTGGCAGGAAGTTGCACCGATTGGTCCAACTTTGTGTATGTCATTTTTCAGTCTCTAGTGCCCGCCTCTAATGGTCATACTGATGTTCAATTGGACACAGTCTGTCCACCAAGGGAGCGACCACTATAAAAAGGGCTCGCAGAGCTCTATTTGGTTCCAGATTACCCTTTAAGATATATTAATGTTATGTTCAAAGTTACCTAGTTGACTTGGTTTCAGAACGCCTTTTTAAGACTCTCAAACCAGCAGGTGCAACAACCGTAAAGACCGTAGTGAGCCACAGCATTCATGTTACGAAGGCCTATGTACCGCGAATACAAACGTAGTGATGACATGATGTTGGGACACATCGGAGAGTGGTAGTTGTTAAGTTCCGGACATGCCAGTTATCGTGACCACTCTATTTTATGTCGGATAATTATCTGTTAACGTGTTAGTCGCGATGCGGAGTGCCGGACTGTACGGATGAAAGCCAAGTGGGCCACTTGACCCACGCGACACCCCACTCAACTCTTGTTTACGGTATTTATGTTATCGTATTGTCTTGTTGGTCGGTGCTCTGGTCATGTGGCCAGAGTCCCGTTAGTCATCAGTCTGGGACATATTGTCAATCGGCAATGTCGGCTCAAACCTTGTGACGAATACAGCCAAAAGTCAACCGTTAGTCGGATTGATCTTCCATCCAAACCGTGCTAGAATCACCTTAGGAAACCAGGAATGACAGCTAATGATCCAGATTCAGATACCTTCCAGATCCACCAGCTTATATTTACATTATGATATCTCTGTTCGATAGTATATCATTCCTGGCTTCATATTTTATATATCAGTCAGCGCTCTGTTAATAAAGTAATATTGTTATGTTTTGATAAGTTATGTTGTATATTTCCCTGTGAGTTTCCGTACATTTCCACACCCCGAGTTATCACTTCCAGATCTCGCGTAGCTGTTAGTGATTTAGTCGGTATTTCGAAGGTTATTATCACTTGGTAATTTCCCGGAATATCGGATCGTCACAAACATAGATATATATATAGCGCCCACTTGCGGATGTTTTTTGCACTGTTTTCTTGCATTAATGCCTATTGTTTATGACAGTGAGAATTATTATTTATTTGTTGCTCAGGTGATTAGTGTGCGCGTGCAAAACATAGAACGCAAGAAGCGAGCCATTTCCGATATTCTGAATATTGGCTCGTTTTATTTTTTGTTCCGTATTGGGGCTAATTTAGCCAATACACAAAATATCGATACGTTGAATTGCACGCAATAACCACTTAATTCATGCCTCGAAATTTCCGATAGAATACTTGAAATTGAATCCCCTCCCCCAAAGGCCAAACCCCGTGTAAGTTACTCATTTAGGCTTAAAAAATTTTTATTTTATTTTATTTTTTTTTAAAAAAAAAAAACAGTTTTGAACATCATCATCATCATGGATTCTTGTCAGTACGTACAACAGTCGCCGGACTTGCCTGCACGATGCAGTCAAGTCGTAGTCGGCTGTGTCAACCAATCTAATAACACATTAATTGGAGTCGGGGTGTTGATTATTGGCGTATCGAGTGTTTACTACATGTGGAATTATCTGAACCGGAAAAATATGAAAAGACATTTATGCCAGTCGATCGAAGACAGAAAAGTGAAGGTGCGCTTACAGAAAGAATCAGTCTGTATGGGTTTGACTGGCAGTGAACAGGTAACACGTAATTTAGAAATTTCCAAATTTACAATTTTAATTTTTCGTTTCAATAGTCCAAGTGCTCCGATGATAAACTTCGTAGTCGAATAGTGGCGCTGTCCGCGGAACAACTCCTACAAGATATATCGGAAGGTCGGTTCACTGTCCAGCAAGTGTTGCAAGCGTACCGTGCAGAAGCCTATCGTGCGGATCTGCGCACCAACTGCATTACCGAGTTTTTGGACGAGGCAGAAGTAATCGAAAATTGAAATAAATAATAAATTCAAAATTCATTTTTTAAATGATGTTATTTCATAGGATCAAGCCAGGTACCTGGATACAGTGGACGTTAAGGGGCCGCTGCATGGACTGCCGATCAGTATCAAAGAAACGTACCATTTGAAATGCCACGATTGTACTGCCGGATTGGCCAAATTGATAGGCGTGCCTAGTCAGAGAGATGCCGTTTTAGTCACAGTAAATATATTATATTATTATTATTATTATTATTATTATTATTATTATTATTATTATTATTATTATTATTATTATTATTATTATTAGGTATTAAAGAAATTGGGAGCTATTCCGTTCGTTCGTACCAACATTGTGCAGACATCATGCAAGTAATAATACTAAACGATTAAATTTCTATTGTAATTTAATGTATTAAGAGCGATTGCTAGTATGGGCAACTGCAATCCCATTTATGGAGAAACTGTAAATCCCCATTGCAAGGACCGCATTCCCGGTGGATCTTCGTGCGGTGAAGGGGCACTCATTGGCTTGGGCGGCTCGTTAATTGGCTTAGGCACGGATGTTGGAGGCAGTCTGCGCATACCCGCCGCAATGTGCGGTATTTATAGTATTAAACCGACGCAGAACCGTTTGAGGTGAGAATTTTATAATGACAAAGACAAGTTAAAACGTCAATTTTGCTTTTACAGTGGATTGGGGGTGAAAAAGACAATTGAAGGACTTACTGGCCGTAAGTTATACCTAAACTCTATCTGTTCAACGTTTTTCTATTGGGGTATCTTATTTTAATCCTCTAGTCGAGCTGAGTCGATAAATCATTGTTTCGTAGCCATAAAATGTGCGCAACAATAGAAAAACCCAAATGTTACGAGCGTTTTCGTTCGTTAACAATGGCACGCTCATTTTTGGACTACGAAACAATGATTTTTCGACTCGGCTCGTCTAGAGGATTAAAATAAGATATCACAATATATACTTTGAGTACAATGCAATGGGAGTTTCGTGCAGGAATTGTTAAATAGAGTGATGAGTGATTTTATTTATTTTTTTAAATTAGTGCACGACTGTCCTGGTTTGCTGGCTCGAGAGATGCAAGCTTTGGTGGTAGTGTTTCGCGCACTTGTTACTGTAACGATGTTTCAAGCTGATCCGAGAGTTGTGCCTTTGACTTTCCAAAAAGATGTAAGAAAATGGAAAATGAAAAAAGAAAAAGAAAAAGAAATTGTTAACATTAATTTAAGTTATTTAATATTCAACGACCTTTACGAATTGGTTATTACGACGATGATGGATGCATTACACCGACACCAGGCTGCCGTCGCGCTGTATACGTGGCCAAAGGAGCGCTGGAAAAAATGGGACACGAGGTTACTTGTTTTACCGTGCCGCAAGTGGAAAAGGCTTTCGAGCTGACGATGTCTCTATTCGCTGCTGACGGGGGCAAATCTATAAATAAAATGCTGTGAGTAGACTCGAAGAGATAGAATCGAAGATGATCGTATTATATGTACGAAACATTGATTTTTAGTGAAAACGAGCCGTACGTGTCGAAAACATTTAGTGGAAAGGGTCTGCTCGAACGATTTACCGATTTAATGGGAAACGTTAGTTCAAACGGGGTAAAACGAACATTTTCTTGCACTAAATTAATCAAATTGGAATAATCTAATTTTGCACTTAGTCTGCGTTTCAGAATTATTGCAGTTCAAAAGAAAAGTGAGTTGGTTGTGCTCTAGCTGCCCACGATTCAAGAAAATGTCTAAACAACATTCAGAAAAAAAGATTAGAATGTCAATATTCAAACGTAACAAGATGTGGATTTAACATTAAACGAATATTGCATATCAACAACATTTCAGATGTTTATAAAAAATATTTTCTGAATGTTGTTTAGACATTCTTGTTTTTTTATTCTTGTTTCGTGGGTGTGCATTAAATTCCTTATTTATTAAAAAAATTAGATCGACATCCGAACTTTGGAAATTGCTAGCTGAAAGAGAGGTATATTTTTGAGTTGTAATAAAAAAAAAAAAAAAAAAAAAATTTAAATAATTTATTTAACTTTTGTGATTTCTTTATAGGAATACGTCGATATGTTTATTCAGACATGGAAATGTCTAAATTTGGACGCGCTTATTGCACCTGGTTATGCTTTACCAGCTTATAGTAGCAATTATGTTATTCCTCTTGGAGGTTTTGCTAACTAATTATTAAATTATTCGGTTTTTTAATTTTTTTTATGTTAGATACAATATTTATTACAATGCTTTATAATATGCTGAATTTTCCCGTTGGTTCTGTACCCGTTACTCGAGAAACTGACGAAGACCAAAAAGCCCTCGATCAAGAACAACCAGAAGATGGCTTGCGCAAATGCATGAAAAAGGTGTTAGAGTATATTTCTTTTAAATACGGTATTTATATTTGTTTAAATACTTGGAACTATTTGCTTTAGGCCGCTCAAGGTGCGTTAGGACTTCCTCTCGGAGTTCAAGTAATTGGCTTGTCATGGCAAGAAGAAATGGTCCTGAGAGTGATGAAAGATCTAGAGCTTGGTTTAAAAACAAATTGTGAGCCCGAAGAAAGATGTGCGTCGCCAAAAATTAATGCTCCTAATACCGTAAGGTACTGCTAAATTACAAATTTAAGTCTATTCATTTATTTGTGCATATTCGTGCATGGCATTACATTATTATTATTATTATTATTATTATTATTATTATTATTGTATATTTTGTTGTTTTTTTTTTTTAAAAATTTAACAAGAATGTTCAGAAATCAGATTTTTTAAAAGCAAAATTATCATATTGAGTATTTTATAAGAGCATTTAAGCAAATTTTTAAAATAAAAAATAACCGTACATCCCGTGTTTTTGATGCCGTATGGACACACAACTTGTTATTTTGTTTGGTATTTAGTATTTATTTCATAAATACATGCGTTCAATTGAAAAACAAATTAAAAAATGAAAATATGAAACATTATAAATACACATTAAAATTAGTCATTTTGAAGACGAGGAAAACGGTGCCGAATCGGTTCTGAAAACAAACCGCGGACGAGGCAGGGGGCGAGGCAGACCTCGCGACGGATCCCGGGGTCGAAGAAGAGACAGAAGACAAAATGTAACACCAACCAAAAATTATGCTCAGAACACGACAGCGAAAACGAATCGGAAGAGAAGGTAGAAGGTAGAAGGTAGAAGGTAGAAGGTAGAAGGTAGAAGGTAGAAGGTAGAATCAAGTTTCAATTCAAGATATTGATGTAATCAACATTTGATCTTGAATAAACAACTTTTTCTCTGAGTAAAAAGCAAAAATGACGAGCGACTAGGGAGAGATGTCATCAGCTCTCCTAATTGGCCGAGTCTAAAGCGCATGTGCGTGGACTTGTGTTTTATCCTCAACCTAACCTAAAAAAAAACTCAAGACTAGGCGGGAATCGAACCCGCAACCATAGTCGTCCCAGTCTAACATCCTAAGCCAGATGTTAAAATATTATATAAACCTTACTGATTAGTGTTCCCTAAAAACCTAAAAATTAATCTCGCTCGCTGCACTACGCGCAGCTTCGCGAGATTATTCCTAAAGGTGCATTTTCATTTGCGAGAGAATTTCTCGCGCCACAAAAAAAATCGCACTACAAAAAAAATCGCGCCAACAATCGCACCGCTCTAAAAATCAAGCTCTAGCTTGAGCATTTTCAATAGAGCTAAAAGAGCCAGTTCTCGCTTTCAAAAATTTTGTAAAAATCAGTTGACATTTCATGAAATGTACATTAGTGTGAAATGTTTAGCATCAAATATTGCTGAATTTATTATTTTTTGGCTTTTCTGGATGTGGATGGCATTGATTAATCAAGATTAAAAATTCAAGTGGAGGAAAAAAATCAGCGCCATTTGCAATTGTGGGTGGAGCCTGTTCAAATGCCAAAACTGTTGGTTCAGATTGACACATGACGCGATTTTAGGCGCGATTTGTGAGCAAAGCTAGACTTGACAGAAGCTCGCGAGAAACAGAATCGCGCCAACAATCGCGCGCCTTTGCAAGTCTAGCTTGCATGAAAATGGACAAGCGTGCGATTTTTGTCGCGCGATTATTGAAAATTAGGCGCGAGAAATGGCATTTCTCGCAAATGAAAATGCACCTTTACGCCTGCGGGGGGCTAACTTAACCTCAACTGGATTAATTAAATAAATATGCCCTATGTGTTCAAACAGACAATGGCTAGACAAACCTAAGCGATAAGTTGAACCAAGAAATGGCTTGGCAAACCTAAGCGATAAACATCATTGTGGGGAGCCAATTAGGAGACATGATGACGTCTCTCCCTAGTCGCTCGTGCAAAAACGGGAGAAATTTTCCATCAAAATCAGTTTTTTTGCTCACTTTGGATTGAAAAGATACGCTAAGATAGAAAAATTAACAACGATTTAGTGTAAGTACAGGTATATTTTTTCGTTTTTCATTATTCTGAGCATGGTCTTCTGATCAAAGGACTATTTTGTTATAAAAGTATACTTAATTAATTAATTCTCGTTTTGTGTGTAGCAATTCTAATGTATGACTGAATGGTGAAAATCCAAAGATGAATAAATCATTGACCAATTATATTTCTTTGTTCCATTTTATTTTAAATTGGAGTCGGTCGTCGTATAATCGCCAATGTGTAGAGTCGTTCGAAGAATTATTTAAAGTAACTTAAAAATAAATTTATTTTATTTATTAATTTTAGTCTTTTAAAAATCAAACAAAAAAGAATCAAAAACATTTTGGTAATGACGTAATTGTATCGAAACGAGCACCACTGTCATCTATGATGAAAAACCGAAAGTATTGAGCGGAGTCGCCCAGCTTACAAACGATTTTAATTTTTTAATATTTTAATATTATTGTTTATTTTTTGGTTTCTTATTTTCTTGTCTCTTTAATTGCAAATTATGTATAGAAATTAAAACGAGAGTTAATAAAACATCACTTCTAATCACGCGAGGCATCATGGGACGGAAAATGACGAGACAATGACGAGACAATGGCGATGCGCGAGCTACGAATACGAGAAGTTTTAATCCGCCAACATCGGGCTCCAGACGACACATCGCATCATTCTGAGAAGCACCTTCTCATCGCTCCATTCGGTACGCATAATTACTTAATTTTGATACTTTTATCTACTGCATCTTTAGTTATTAGCTTTTAGTTTGTGTCGCGAGGTGTCGCATTACGACGGAAGTTAATTTCATAGGCGACATGCAAATATTTTGAGCGAGTATATCTGCCGAGACATTCCGTCGCTCACTCCAGTCGCGGTTGTCAGCGCGAGCAGAGGTCAGACGTCGAGTCATTATGTTAGTTTTAATTTCAATTTTGCTTTTTCTTATTTCGAGTTTAGTTGTTCGTTAACCAACGTCCAAAGGATAAGTAGGCGCTGCGCCATTAGAATTTAGGTTGTCATTTGACAAGAAAATATTCTTGCGCGCCATTTTATTTAGCTCGTATACGAACATTTGCATTCGAATTTTTCAAGCGCTGTACTTTAGTGATTAAGGTTTTGTGATTGTTTTTAATTTTTTCTTTTCTTTCTTTTCAGGTCTAACGGGCTGCCATTGGGAAGTCGGACGCTGCTATGAAGTCGTAATTGTAATGGTATATCATTATGCATTTGTTTGTTTGACGTATTTTTTGATATTTTTTGATATTTTTTGATATTTTTTTTATTTTCAGGTTCGGCTTAATTCCATTCGACCACGACGCGAGACGTTGCTTATTGCGGGCCGGCAATCGAACGGACTTTACTTAGTAAAGTCCGTTCGATTGTCCGGCCCTGGATAAAGAGGGGCCGCCGCGATTTCGCCTATCTTCTCTTTTTTAATTTATTCATAAATTCCTCTGTATATTTATTAAATATTAAATAAAAATAAAAAACTTATTAACTATTTATATATTTTATTAAACAACTTATACAAACTGCGAAGCAGATATTAAAATAAGATAGCCTGAAA
>JH431724.1:147520-160222 GCA_000239455.1 Strigamia maritima | reverse complement strand
ACAAAAATTAAAAAAAAATTGGGGGCGCCAAGAGGGGTTGCTTTTGATTCCGACGTCTGTATCTGTTTGTTGCTGGCGGGTCGCGCTCGTCATGCAAATCTTAGTCTGAGGCTTGGCTTGGGACATTGTTTTGCACACTTAAACTCAATTTTGGCGCCCCTAACACCAGCGCCCGGGGACAACTGTCCCCCCCTGCCCCCACCTAGTTACGCCACTGACACCATGAAGCCCATGAGGTGTTTTATACCAAGAACCAAGCCCATTTCAACTTTAAGTGAACTCTTTTAAAAGAACTTTCTGTTTCGATTTCACTTCTAATAATTTCTTGATCTGCCAAATTGTTTACCACACATGCGCAAAGAATTAAAATGCATCGAGTACTCACTTGAAACAATTAACAGCTATAGAATCCATTTCGTAACTGTCGAGCGAAAAGAAACTTCTACAGCTGATTGTATAACATAATCCAATCCGCACAACACTAAACAGGAGTGTGCGGATGAAGGAAATGTATCGTCCTGTCCTTGACGGGAAGTGCTTTTTGCACATCAGACTTTTAGGTCACATGGTGCAAAACATGCCAGAAGCACAAAAGTGATAAGCAAGCGCCATTAGTGTCTAATGCGCATGCGCTTGGACTTAGAAAAAACCAAGCAGTTTCACGCTGGAATGATGCAATCATCACCTAATTCCGATGAGTATTGCAAAAATCCGCATGAAAATCGGACAATAAATGGGAAAATGTCAAAAATCCCATTGAAATTTCTAACTTTTGCCAACCACCGACATAACTGCGCATGCGCAGAGCGCGCTCGGTCGCGCCCTCTGGCGATAGGTGAAAAGGCTTATTTAAAAATCAGAATCAACGAAATGATACATGACATGACGACTACTTGTGTAGACTGAAATGGGAAAAGCCCTCAACCACTGCCACCAGGGCGGCGCATGTGTAAACATATCTTCAGACATGCTCCAGACAGGACCAGGAAAGTGCAATTGATGAATGAAAAAACTTACATAAGTATGGTGGCCTAGAAGGGCCTCCATATTTTTCTAAAAAAATTTAAAATCTGCTACAAATTATATGGGCTTCTAAATTAGTCTGTGGGCCCGCAAAATTTGAGACATGTTGGTACTGTCCTATCAATGACAGAAAAGCAGCACCAACCCCTGAACACATTAAAGGTCTAAAATCCAAAATTTTATTCCGTGACTTGACTGTTCAGCATCTCCCGTGACATCCTGACATCTTGACAAATGTCGCGCTCGCTTTTGGATCACGTAAATGCAAAAACCTAATCGGCGCCGGCTTCTGGTTGGCGTGATTGAAATGCTTACACAGAGACTTATATTCGAAAATGTTTGGTTGTGTAGGGGTTAACCAGTTCCAACAGGAAACTCCTGATATAACACAACACAGTGATAAAACACTAATGTTATGTAGAAATGGGGGAATCCTTGAATATTATGTGCTTTGCAGCACAAAACACTCATACAGAGGAATAACTGAGCTATTGCTAACTAGCTAAACTGCTGACTCGGTGAGGGTATTTGTACTTTGCAGCACAAATAGTCACAAAGGTTTAAGTGAGCTGCTACTGATGGTGGTGGTAGCTCTGGATGACAGCAGTTATTTCAACCACTGGTGAAATAAAGTGATTTCTTAATGCACGACCCCGCGTCGAAACGGTATGGGGTTATAGGTGCTTAGGGAGAATCCCTTAAAATCAGTCGCCAAATGACTGATTGGTTTGCAAAGAGTGCGCAAGCACTTTTGCATGGAGTGCTGTCACTTGTGATGTACAAGTGATAGCAATAAAAGAGCCTAAAGAATCAAACAGTCCACTATCAGCCTAACTACTGTATAGAGAGGATGAAACGTGTGGTTTGTTTGATGATTATTTTTAGACTGGAGAATCCAGTGAAGAGCAGTCTTTTATAGGCTCTCAGCTCTTGTGCGCAGAGAGCTGCGCAGAGCACACTAATTAGCCAGACAAAGGGTCTGGGGCTCAAAACCGTTGGTTTTGCACTCGGCTCGCAAGCCAGCTGCAAGGCCCAGACAGAGCGAAAGCACTTAGTCTCCCCTAAAGTGGGCGTAGCCGGTTACGCCCCCTCACGCTGGTGCACCACAATTAGGGGAGAAAAGACTAGAAATAAGCCCTGCTCAATATTATTTAAAGATAATTAATAAGGAGTAAAAAGTAACACAATTCACTAAGAATAATACAACATTTATAATTAAACATAAAATAATAACACATTTTATACAAAATAATAAACACTTTTATTATTTGACTAATTATATTTACTAAGATGCATAATGACAGAGTATATTTACATTAAGGACTATTTTAATAATTATTAATAAAGTAACAAAATCTTATTTCAGAAGATTTCTGAAAAGTCCATGTTTGGTCACTACACAACATGAGTTTCTCATTAACGAGTTTACGATATCACAGTTTTTATTGGTCCACTTGATCAATAATTATTTAAAACCCTTAAATACAATATGAAAAATTCAGAGATAAAAGCGAGACCAAATCGAGAATTTGTCGTTTTGACATGATTCCTATTATGCATTTAGCAGGAGAATACCTAGTGTGACATGAGAAACAGTGCCCTGCTATTTTTTTTTGCCTGATTTCGCATCAACTTGGATCAGCGCAAACTTCCCAGATGTATGATAATGACAAAACTTTGTTGTTGAAGTTCTTTTCCATGTCATCTAAACTCTATCCAACAATTCGTGCACGAAACTGAAAACTGAACTTTTTTGCATTGTACTGAAAGTATGTATTGTGATATTTTATTTTAATTCTCTAGTCGAGCTGAGTCAAAAAAATCAGTGTTTCATAGCTAAAAAATGTGCGCAACAATACAAAAACCCAAATGTGAATAATTTTTTAAAATATTTTACGAGAGTTTTCGTTCGTTAACAATGGAATGCACATTTTTGGACTACAAAAACAATGTCTAAGTTGGCTCGCCTTGTTTGTCATGCAAGGATTGAATGACGTCACCAGTTATGATTGTTAACAAAATAAAATAACCACCTGAGCACATATTCATGCGCATGCTCAGAGAGTTGAAATTCGACCAAACCTGAGAACAATAAAATATTTAAAAAAATGAAATATATGTTATTATTAACACTCTTTCATAAAACATAAAAATTAAATTTTAGACTGCACTTGACCTTTAAATTTTATTCTAAGCTAGCATATCAAATTGTCATTTTAAACAAATTATTGTAAATAGAAATAGGGTAGATGTTTTTATATATCTTGTAACATCTAAACGGTAATATGTAGATACAGAGAAAATGTCAATTAGAAAGTTGTAGAACATGATCTAATTGGTCTAAAAACATGATTTAATGAAAACTACTTCTTATGAAAATGATGAATCTGCACAGATATTGGCAGAAAACATCAAGTTAGTGTAAAAAATGTGGTTTACTCCACAAAATATCACAAAATAAGAAGTTATTCAGTGTATACAGTAAATAAATAAAATTCAAAATTAAATTTGTAGCAGTATCACGTCGATCGTCGTGCCAAATAGGCTAACGAAAAATTAAAATTTGCATTGGAAATTTAAAAAAAATTATTTTGGGGTAATATGCAAACTTTTTAAATTTTTGTAAGTGATACTGATTAAAATAACGTTGGAAAATGCTGAGAAATAAACGAGATAGGTGCGTTCAATCCTGTAAAGAAAAGTCACTTATTTGCCTGAAATGACTTTTAAAAGGCAAATATGACGTAATTTACGTCATATTTGCATTATAGAAGTGACTTAAGTGACTTACGAGAAAAGGCAAACACAACTCACTTCTTTGCCTTATAGAAGTCACTTCTTTTTGTGTTTGAAAAAAACAAAGATTTGGTTCAAGATCTAACAGGAGTAAACATTGCAAGTAGTTTTAAATAAAATTTTCCATTTTTATTTTCATTTGTTATTTTCATTTATTTTCATCTTTTTAAATCTTAAAATTACAAAATTAAAAAATTTTTTAAATTTTTAAATTTTTAAATTTTTAAATTTTTAAATTTTTTAATTTTTTTGGATCATTTCAGCAATCCCACCTCATCGACGGGTCACTTCGTCGACGCCGTTTCGTCTACGAAAAAGTGTCGACGAAACGGCGTCGACGAAACGAACCGGCATAGTTCGATTCTGTCATTTTAAAGTGATTGGTGGTGTCCTCTAGTGCAGTAAAAGGAAATTTATTAAAAAATATATATACACTTTTTATTTATTTTTAAACCGTATTATATAATATGAATTATAAAGTATTTTCCACGCTTGGATTTAACTGATCGCATTTCATCTTAAAATCAGCTAAATTCAATTGGCGGCTTGTCACCAGATGGCTCTTGGCGTTAATTTCATCTCATTTTTGCTCGTTTTGCCGCCGAATGCGGAGTGCTGACTTCGGTTCTGTCTTCGACTCGTGGAGGTTCATTTATAACCCAACGTCAGCACAATAGGTAAGTATCTTTATAGAATACATTGTACAAAATAACTTGAACAATACAAAAATTTTGTTTTTAGATGAAAGCGTTAACAAAGGAAAATTTACTTGTTTTTCAGTGTTTAAGTTAGTTAATTATTAACCAAGAAAAAAATTCGTTTTTATGAAATAATAGTCAATTGAAAGCGACAAAATAACATTAAAACCTCCAATCAAAACCACTATTAATACATAATATCTGATAAATCGAATTCAATACATAGTTTTGAAAAATTTTAACTGAAAAATGGCCGCCAAAACAACTACAAATAACGGAAGAAATCTCTAAACAGGGCAAAAATGCATTTTCTAATCATTTTAAAAAGAACTAGACTTTATTAAAACTCATTTTAATCCCAATCATGAAAAAATTCCATAACTAAATGACACTCATGATGATTTTATTTATTATTTTTATTTTATTAATTTTTTTATATTTTATAGGATTTGGATAGGCCGCCATTACTGGATGTAAAATATAGGAATGCAGGTTGCGAAGTTCACCAGCTAGGTAGGAGAATTAATTTACTAGGGTACATACAACTCTTGGCCTTTCGCTGGAATCTCTATGTCCCGTTCCAGCTCCCTGTTAGGTTTGAATTTTTAGCTTTAATGGTAGAGGCCAAGAGTTTAGGTCTAAATACATGATTTTGATCCCACAGCAAACATGGTGACCTGCGAAGACTTCAAGCAAGACATCGAAATAGTACTGTACATTTATTTTTATTTATATACTTTGATTAAGTTTTATAAATATAAAATAATTTTAATAGTTTTAATTATTCTAATAATAAAGTTATACTACTTGTAGTTTTTGAGGCTGCTGACGAAGAAAGGAAAGCCAGAGGGATTGTATTTTTGTATTGGATATATTCATCAAGTGCAATAGTGAATAATAATAATATTTATTTATTTATTATTTATTTATTAATTTATTTATTTATTTATTTTTCAGATCAGGATGAATGGAAATTTCATATATCATGTGTCTTCTTCATCTTCAGAATCCATAATTTGATGTCACAGATGATCAGAGATGCAGATTTGAGTATATGGTGACAAATTTGATCTCTAAAATAAACTACCTAATTTTAATTTTTCAAAAAGAAAATATTTTTTAAACATTTTTTATATTTATATACTTTGATCATAGTTTAATAAGTAGACGGTTTGCGCTTTCACAAACGTAATTTTTTAATTACGAATGTTATATAAATACGAGATTTTAAAAATTAATCTCGTATTTAATTTAACATTCGTATTACGAATGAACGAGATTTATTTTTCAAGTCGTTCGTATTTAAGTTGATAATACGAATGCTCGGCACATGTGCAGTGTGCAACAAAACTTTGCACATGCGCATTGATCTGGAATTTGAAGTGAGCGTGGCATCCATCTTGCTTTTCATCAGTGTGTTGTATTTTCAGTAGGTTTTTAGTAAATCCAGGTTAGTAATTTGTTTGCAACTAACTATTTTTTAAAAAAATATGTTATTAGACACATAATTTACATATTTTCGACTGGAACATTACTATCTTTGAGCAAGACATGTTTCTCTTATTTTGTATCGTTCGTGTTCAATTGTTTGTGCAAGCGCAATCTGAAGCAATGATTTTAAGTACGAGACACGAGATAATTAATAAATATGAATTTATTTCATATTTATTAATTATCTCGTGTCTCGTAATTAAATCTCGTTCGTGAAAGCGCAAACCGTCTATTATGAAATAGATAACTTTAATAATTTTAACAATAGTTATACTTGTAGTTTTTGAGCCTGCTGAGAGGAATTGTATTTTTGGATTTGGATATGATTATCAAGTGAATACATAATAATATTTTATTTTTATTTATTTTTTAGATCAGTATGAATGAAATTGTGTCATCTCTATTTCCAGAGAACATTATTTGATGTCACGGATGACCAGAGATACAGATGTGAGTATATTGTGGCAAATTTGTTCTCCAAAATAAATTCCTACCAAATTTCAATTTTTCGCAAATAAAATATTATTTTTTGACTGATTTAATTCAATTTTAGAATTTTATTTATTTACCATAACTATGTGGCAGCCAGATATCTTGATGCTAATGCTAAAATTGTGAACTGTATATTGACAACTGCACACAACAATCGCAAATGGTGATGTATATGCTACATCAAAATATAGCCAGTTGTCGTAAATTGGACAATGTTGTCATTTACAATTTGAAAAATTAATGGTATTGTATGTTTAAGATGGCAATAGCAGTTCAATTTTAGCATCCAGAGATTGGGCAGCAACTATACAATGAACTATATTATCATTAGACGGTTTGCGCTTTCACGAATGAGATTTAATTACGAGACACGAGATAATTAATAAATATGAAATAAATTCATTTTTATTAATTATCTCGTGTCTCGTAATTATTAAAATTGTTTCAGATTGCGCTTGCACAAACAATCAAACACGAACGAAATGAAATAAACAAATGAACAAGAAACATGGCTTGCTCAAAAATTGTAATATTCTAGTGTAAATTAAGTGTGTTAAATGGCATGTTTGTATAAAAAATAGTTATTTGCAAACAAATTACTAACCTGGATGACTAAACACTACCGAAAATACAACGAGTCGATGAAAATCAAGATGGATGCCGCGCACGCTTCAAATTGCAGAACAATGCGCATGTGCGAAGTTTTGTGCACACTGCGCATGTGTAGAGCATTCGTATTATCAACTAATATACGAACGAATTGAAAAATAAATCTCGTATATTCGTAATACGAATGTTAAATTAAATACGAGATTTATTTTTAAAATCTCGTATTTATTTAACATTTGTAATTAAAAAAATTACGTTCGTGAAAGCGCAAACCGTCTATTATTTTGTTCCGCTTGCGTCTATAATATCTATCTATCGTTATTTTGTTGCAATTAGGACGCTGGACTGGACCATTATTGTGTCACAATTAGGACACTAGACCATTATTGTGTCACAATTAGGACGCTGGGCCATTATTCTGGGATGCTGGAAAAAAATGAAGTTAGTATAAAAAATTCGGTTTACTCCAAATAACATCTTTTTGCCTCAAAATATCACAAAATATGAAGTTATTCAGTGTATACGGTAAATAAATAAATAAAATTCAAAATTTAATTTATAGCAGTGCCATGTCGACCGTCGTGCCCAAGTAGGCTAACAAAAAAATTAAAATTTGCATTGGAAATTTAAAAAAAAATATTTTTGGTAATATGCAAACTTTTTACATTTTTGTAAGTGATACTGATTAAAATAATGTTGGAAAATGCTGAGGCATAAACGAGGGTTGCGACATAGAAGAAGTTTGTGTACGAGATGCATGAATCGTATAGGATTCCTACAGATTCCCTTCTTAAGATTCCAGAGGAAGTAGATTTGTCTAACCATTTTATTTGATTTACTTGAGTTCCAAGTTTCTTAAGATTCCAAAGATTCTAAAGGATTTAAGAGATTCCTACGCGGAATCTTATGGGGTGTAGGAGATTTCAACCCTGTGTCCTTTTAAACCTTGGTGAATGTAACTAGGAAATTCCTCTAGATTCTTCGAGGTTCCTATGCGGAATCTTATGGGGTGTGCGAGATTCCACCTCTATGTCGTACCCCTCGGGAGTAAACAAATTTCAACTTCCATAACTGTATATGTTAAAAACGTCGATTCTGTCATTTTAAAGTGATTCGTGCAGTAAAAGGATTTATAAATATAAATATTTTTTTATTATTTATTTTTATACCGTATTATTTAATTTAAATTATAGAGTATTTTCCATGCTTGGAGTGAACTGATCCGCATTTCGTTTTAAAATCAGCTAAATCCAATTGACGGCTTGTCACCAGATGGCTCTTGGCGCTAATTTTTTTTCATTTTTGCTCGTGTTGCCGCCGAGTGCTGACTTCGGTTCTGTCCTAGACCCGTGGAGGATAATTTATAACCCAACATCAGCACAATTGGTAAGTACCTTTATAGAATACATTATACAAAAACATAAACAATACAAAATTTTGTTTTAGATGAAAGCTTTAACAAAGGAAAATTTACTTGTTTTTCAATGTTTAAGTTTGTTAATTATTAACCATGAAAAAAATCGTTTTTATGAAATGATAGTCAATTGAAAGTGACAAAATAACATTAAAACCTCTGATTAAAACCACTATTAATACATAATATCTGATAAATCGAATTCAATACTTAGTTTTGAAAAATTTTAACTGAAAAATGGTCACCAAAACAACTACAAATAACGGAAGAGATTTCTAAACAGCGCCAAAATGCATTTTCTAATCTTTCTAAAAAGAACTAGACTTTATTAAAACTCATTTTAATCCCAATCATGAAAAAATTCCATAACTAAATGACACTCATGATGATTTTATTTATTATTTTTATTTTATTAATTTTTTTATATATTTTATAGGATTTGGATAGACCGCCATTACTGGATGTAAAATATAGGAATGCAGGTTGCGAAGTTCACCAGCTAGGTAGGAGAATTAATTTACTAAGGTACATACAACTCTTGGCCTTTCGCTGGAATCTCTATGTCCCGTTCCAGCTCCCTGCTAGGTTTGAATTTTTAGCTTTAATGGTAGAGGCCAAGAGTTTAGGTCTAAATACATGATTTTGATTCCACAGCAAACATGGCGACCTGTGAAGACTTCAAGCAAGACATCGAAATAGTACTGTACATTTATTTTTATTTATATAGCCTACTTTGATTATAGTTTAATAATTATGAAATACTTTTAATTATTTTAATTATTTTAATAATAAAGTTATACTTGTAGTTTTTGAGGTTGCTGACGAAGAACGGAAAGCGAGAGGGCTTGTATTTTTGTATTGGATATGTTCATCAAGTGCAATAGTGAATAATAATAATATTTTATTTGTATTTATTTTTCACATCAGGATGAATGGAATTTTATATCATGGATCATTTCCATCTCTAGAGCACATAGTTTGATGACACGGATGACCAAAGACGCAGATGTGAGTATAGGGTGGCAAATTTGATTTCTAAAATAAACTATCAAATTTTAATTTTTCGGAAATAAAATGTTTTTCTCGACTGATTTAATTTAATTTTAGAATTTTATTTATCAACCACAACTATGTTGTAGCCAGTTATCTTGATGCTGTGCATCGACAACTACACACAGCAACCGACAACTACATACAGCTATATCAAGTATAGTAAGTTCTAAATTAGACAAGGTTGTCATTTAAAATTTAAAAAATTATGGTTTTGTATGTTTAAGATGGCAATAGCAGTTCGATTTTAGCATCAAGAGATTGGGCAGCGACTATATAATTAACTATATAATCGTTATTTTTGCCACAATTAGGACGCTGGACCATTATTCTGCTACAATTTGAATGCTGGACCATTATTCTGCTACTATTTGATTGCTGGTCTCATTCTGGCACAATTAGGACGATGGACCATTATTCTGGCACAATTAGGACGATGGACCATTATTTTGCTACAATTTGGATGCTGGACTATTATTCTATGACACAATTAGGACGATGAACCATTATTCTGGCACAATTAGGATGATGGACCATTATTCTGGCACAATTAGGACGATGGATCATTATTTTGCTACAATTTGGATACTGGACTATTATTCTATGACACAATTAGGACGCTGGACCATTATTCAGCAACAATTAGTACGCTGGATTATTTTTCTGCCACAATTAGGACACTGGACCATTATTCTGTCACAATTCGGATGCTGGATCATTAAGTTAAGATGCTGGACAATTATTTTGCCACAATTAGGATGCTGGACCATTACCTAGGATGCTGGACCATTACCTAGGATGCTGGACCATTACCTAGGATGCTGGGCCATTACCTAGGATGCTGGACAATTACCTAGGATCATTAGTTTGGAGTTAACTGATCCACATTTGGGTAGACCGTCATTACTGGATGAAATAGGAATGCAGGTTGCGAAGATCACCAGCAAGGTAGAAGAATTAATTTACTAAGGTATATACAACTCTTGGCCTTTCGCTGGAACCTATATCCCGTTCCAGCTCCCTGTTATGTTTGAATTCTTAGCTTTAATGGTAGAGGCCAAGAGTTTAGGTCTAAATACATGATTTTGATCCCACAGCAAACATGGCGACCTGCGAAGCCTTCAAGCAAGACATCGAAATAGTACTGTACATTTCTTTTTATTTATATACTTTGATTATAGTTTAATAATTATGAAATACTTTTAATAATTTTAAATATTTTATTAATAAAGTTATACTTGTGGTTTTTGAGGTTGCTGACAAAGAAAGGAAAGCGAGAGGGCTTGTATTTTTGTATTGGATATGTTCATCAAGTGCAATAGTGAATAATAATAATATTTTATTTTTATTTATTTTTCATATCAGGATGAATGGAATTTTATATTATGGGTTATTTCCATCTCTAGAGAACATAGTTTGATGACATGGATGACCAAAAACGCAGATGTGAGTAGAGTGGCAAATTTGATTTCTAAAATAAACTACCAAACTTTAATTTTTTCGGAAGTAAAATGTTTTTCTCGACTGATTTAATTTAATTTCAGAATTTTATTTATCTACCGCAACTGTGTTGTAGCCAGTTATCTTGATGCTGTGCATCGACAACTGCACACAACAACCGACAACTACATACAACAGTACATGCTATATCAAAATATAGTAAGTTGTTGTAAATTAGACAAGGTTGTCATTTAAAATTTAAAAAATTACAATAACATGGTTGTGTATGTTTAAGATGGCAATAACAGTTCGATTTTAGCATCAAGAGATTGGGCAGCGACTATATAATCAACTATATATATAATCGTTATTTTTGCCACAATTAGGACGCTGGACCATTATTCTGGTACAATTTGAACGCTGGACTCATTCTGCCACAATTAGGATGCTGGACAATTATTCTGCCACAATTAGGACGCTGGACCATTATTCTGCCACAATTAGGACGCTAGACCATTATTCTGCCACAATTAGGATGCTGGACCATTATTCTGCCACAATTAGGACACTGGACCATTATTCTGCCACAATTAGGACGCTGGACCATTATTCTGCCACAATTAGGACGCTGGACCATTATTCTGCCACAATTAAGGCTTTGGACTGTATCATTATTCTGTCATAATTTGGACACTGGATCATTAAGTTAGAATTCTGGATTTTTATTTTGTCACAATTCGGATGCTGAGCCATTATTCGTCGAACAATTCGGATGCTGTACCATTATTCGGACACAATTAGGATGCTGTACCATTATTCGGACACAATTAGGATGCTGTCAACTAAAGGACACCAGACCAAGATTTACCAGAACTGGGATGTTATTGACCTAATATTTGATAAAAAGAGAACAATTGCCAAAACTTTATCAACTCTTACTGCCAAAAATATATGAAATTTTTAGTGCAACAAATTTAATTTTAATTTGTAAGCTGCTATTGTACAAAAGTATTGGGATTTAACTGCTTTGCAAAGCAATACGTAAATATTGCTTTCAAAACACAAGTTGATATCTTTTGGACCTTTCACACGCACATTGGATTAGATTTAGTGTCTATAGGGAAAAAGGCAGCGCTGCATATAGTGTAGGAGGTTAGGATGGGATGTTAGGAAGGTGAAAGGATGGATGGGTTATGCGCATTAAGACTAGATGTGGGTTTGGATTTAGGAAAGGTGTAATTGGTGTGGACATGTGTTTCTGAAACATTGTTTTGCAGAGTAGTCATCTCAGTTGTAACTTGTGACGATCCGATATTCGGGGAAATTACCAAGCGGTAATAACCTCGAAATACCGACTAAATCACTAACTACTACACGAGATGTGGAAGTGATAACTCAGTGTGTGAAAATGTACGGAAACTCAGAGAGAAAAATATACACATAACTTATCAAAACATGACAATCTGCATTTATTAACAGAGCACTGACTAACAATTACTTATACAATTCTAAAGCCAGGAATAATATACTATCGAACAGAGTGTAATAATATGAATGTACGGGGTTAATCTGGAGTATGTCTAGGTCTGGATCTATATCTGTCATTCCTGGTTGGTCTGAAGTGGTTCTAACAGGATTTGGAGTGGGAGGTCGATCCGACTAACGGTTGACTTTTGGCTGTATTCGTCA
>JH431724.1:135286-147500 GCA_000239455.1 Strigamia maritima | reverse complement strand
TGACAATGTGTCCCAGACAGATGATGATCAATACTCGGGCCATCTGACCAGAGTGTCGCTAACAAGACAATACGATAACATAGATACCGTAAACAAGAGTTGAGTGGGGTGTCGCGTGGGTCAAGCAACCCACTTGGCCTTCATCCTTATAGTCCGGCGCTCCGCATCGCGACTAACACGTTAATAGATAATTATCCAACCGAAAGTAGAGTGGTCACGATAACTGGCATGTCCAGATCAATAATCACCACTCTCCGATGTGTCACAACATCATGTCATCATCACTTTTGTATGTTCGCGGTACATAGGCCTTCATAACATAAATGCTATGGCTCACTACGGTCTTTACGGTTGTTGCACCTGCCGGTTCGAAAGTCTTAAAAGCGTTCTGAAACCACGTCAACTAGGTAAATCTGAACATAATATCAATATATCTTTAAGGGTTATCTGGAACCAAATAGAGCTCTGCAAGCCCTTTTATAGTGGTCGCTCACTTGGTGGTCAGCCTGTGTCCAATTGAACATCAGTGTGACCATCAGAGGCGGGCACTATAAGCTTAACTATGACACGCCGGGAGTTGGGCCAATCGGTACAACTTCCTGTCAGAGTCCAAGTGAACTCTGCTTGACCAGGGTCAAGGGTCATCTACACACACCAGGGAATAGGTCGCAGGTGCAACCAATTACCCCGATATGCAAGAAAGGACTAAGGGTTGCAAGGAATTCCTTACAACACCTTCCCTAAATAATAATCACTTTTACAAGTGATTTCCATCCAATGTATAAATAATAATGTGAACTATTATTATTTATCATAATTCAATAAACATACACTCTCTTATGAATTATTTACTGGCCAAACTTTTCTTAGTTATTTATTAGACCCAAAAGTGAGAATAATTGATAGCTGTAGTTTGCATATGGCGCGGACAAACTGTCGGCGCCATCTAGTGGCAGAATAATAAGTAGTTTCCGATTTTGGACCGTCACAAACTAAAACTATAGCGATATAACTGGTCAAAAATGACAAAATGACGGTTGTTTTTATAAATTGTGTATTCATTCGATGCTAAAAATGCTAAACAAGTGTACTGAAAACGATCGTAGCGCCATCTAAACTCTATTTAACACTTTGTGCATGAAACTCCCATTGGTTAATGGCCTATGCATTGTACTGTAAGTATATATTGTGATATCTTATTTTTATTCTCTAGTTGATCTGAGTCGAAAAATCATTGCTTCATAGTCCAAAAATGTGCATGCCATTGATAACAAACGAAAACGCTTGTAAAATATTTTAAAAATTTATTTACATTTGGGTTTTTGTATTGTTGCGCACATTTTTTGGCTACGAAGCAATGATTTTTGAACTCAGCTCGACACCACAATACCACAATACCACAATACCACAATATTACAATACCACAATACCACAATACCACACAATATATGCTTTCAGTACAATGCAAAAAAGGTCACTTCTTAGTTTCGTGTAGGAATTGTTAGACAGAGTTTAGCAGCGTCACTGCCAGACATGGTAATTATTTTATTTAATGATGATTTTTTTGTTTTGCTGGAAAATTTATTTTTATTGAAGTAAAATTTTGATTTTGTTTTTAGCAATTAGAATTATTAAAAAATTAACACTTCAAGAATAGCAACTATTCTCTGCTGTAGTAGGATTAAAAGGTAAGTACACAAAGGTTTTTTTTACAGTATAGTATAAAGTGGACTGTAACAATCTGAAGTACAGTTTTTTCTCTCGAATTTGTGAGCTACCGTACTATTATTTTTAGTTAGTATTTTCACCGTTAGAGCTGAAACATGGCTGCTTTTTAGTGAGGACATTCCGATGTCTAGATTTCAGTGGATCATGTTTTAGTTTTGCTATTAGCACAGCGAATTGCAATGAATTCAGATATCTTCAGTTGTTTCAAGTAAGTGGGTTTTTGTGTTATGCATATTATGGTTCTAAACTATAATAATTATTGTTTTATTTTTTTTTCTAGGTGTGGGTTTAAATGTGTTTTTCTAAAGAAGCAACTTTGTGGTCACATCTACTGCCAGAGGTGTGGGACTAAAACAGATTTAAGTGGACAGCCCATTGACCGTCCAAAATTTGTAAGAATTTATTGACAGATTCTATTTTATTTGCTTGGTATTTAATATAAAATAATTTAAAACTGTAGTTGGTTTTGCTATAGGCTTGCGATTGGTTCGGTTTGGGTCGATTGATGTAAAAACTGAATTCGAACTGAATTTTTAAACATTAGAACTGACCTGAACTGAATAAACCGAATTTTCAAACTAAAATGTAAAAAAATGCATGATTAGCTTAAAAAATACAAGTTTTAAGCACAAATTATGACTTATATTGGCATTTCTTTCCCAATACAAGTCATATTTTATTCTTAAACATAATTTGACTTATACTTATCTTAATCTGGCATAATCCTGACTTATTGATAAGCCAGATAAATCATTTAGATTGTGAATGCTCCTTTTAAAAAATTATGATTAAAAATCATGTTTGTGTTAAGGTAGTTTTGAGCTGATTTTTATTGCTTGAAACATTGAATAAAAATTAGCTTTAGCTGATAAATTGTCTATTTCCTTGTGGCTAATATATTCTATAAGAATCCAACTAAAAATTTGTGATAAATAATAAAAAATTATTTTGACGGATTATCAGCAGATTATCAGCGGATCATCAGCGGATCATCAGCGAACATCGTGGCATATTCCGCGGCCATGATGTTTGCTGACGTATGTCAAAATTGTTTGTCATTACTTTTTGGTATTTTTATGTCGATTTCTCAGGGAATTGTTGGGATGTTGTTAAATGACATCCCCCACTTACAAAATTTGCAGGTTTTATTTGCCAAAGTTTTATTTGCCTCAGTTTGGAGTCGAAAAATACTATGTTGGATGGCTGCCACTGAATGACTTATGTATAAGTCATGTCATAATCTACAATTAATGTGACTTATCACAGTTGACTTACCTGTTTAGTGATGCAATTTAGGTCACTTTCGGTTTGTCATAAAAAGTCATTTCAGACATGACTTAAGGATAAGTCATGTAAGTCATTTGACTTTGAACGCACCTAATAAAAAAATTGCTTCAAATTGCTTGATTTATACTTTGAGCTTTCGTGGTTTCAAAGTAAGGATTTTCTGTTGACGACAGGTCTTGCAAGTGTAAAAACTTTAATAACACTGTATAAAACAGTAAATTACAAAATTATGCAGAAGACAAAAGATGGGATTAACCTGTTTCAAATTTTCTCAGAATCAAAACATTCCAATTCAATAATCCCTCTTTCCTAGAATTAACCCAAAACAAAAACCCTAAAATCCTCTAAAAGAAATACAAAAAAATACAATCATAATTTTATCTTAAAATACACATACTTTTAATCAGTTTCATCAGTTTTATCGGTTTTGGTTGACAATTTTTGACAACCAAACCGATTTAAAATATGGTTTGTGTTTTTTAAAACGGAACTGAATAGATCGGTTCCCATGCAGCACAAATACAGATATGAAATCTTATCTAGATAGAATGTCTATGATAAACCAATATAAACATTCTATAAGGCTGCAAGCTTATTATTAATTCTGTTTAAATTTTATTCATATAACTATTACTATCTTTGTTAGGAGAAACCTAGCACTGAACCTTCTTCAAAGCTGTGTAGTTACTGCAATAGTTTGGTCGATGCGGATACAATTAAAGTAATTTATAGTTAAACTAAATTGAAGTTATGGTTGGAGCTTTGTCTTGCACATGTACTGGATGTTGTGATCATTTACCAAACTCTATCTAACAATTCGTGCATGAAACTCCCATTGGTTAATGGCTTATGCATTGTACTGAAAGTATATATTGTGGTATCTTATTTTAATCCTCTAGTTGAGTTGAGTCGAAAATTCATTGCTTTGTAGTCCAAATATGTGCATACCATTGTTAACAACCGAAAACTGCTTGTAAAATATTTTAAAAAATTATTTACATTTGGGTTTTTGTATTGTTGTGCACATATTTTGGCTGCGAAACAATGATTTTTCGACTCGGCTTGACTAGAAGATTAAAATAAGAGATGTCACCAATATATGCATTCAGTGCAATGCAAAATAGTTCACTTCTCAGTTTTGTTCGGGCACGAATTGTTGGATAGAGTTTAGCTGCATTCGATAAGTTATTAAACAGTTTTAGTAACAAAAAAACAATATTCATGTCAAGATCTGAAAATTAATCTGAAATTCAGATTAAACATTAAATGCCAAAGATTTGCAGTAAGATTTTAATCTGAAAAATTTAGTTTTACATATTCTACTTTCCAGTACAGTGAAATTCATTTTTACAGTTTTCCAGAAAACTGTATTTTAGCATATAGTATAATTAAAATTGGGGTGCATTATTGAAATTTTTTTTGGACTTTGCACATACAATATATCCTTTCATCTGAATTAGAAACATTTTTGTTTCTATATTATAGACTGTATTATAAATAATCAATACAATATAACGTGTGCGGTCCGGACATTGGTGGGTCCTGGAAAAGTGTCTGGTGCGCAGAGCGTCCAGTTAGCACGTTGGACACCGGACACTTGACCGAGACCCGATTGATCCAAGTCCGCCCTGCTGTCCCGACAAATTTGTTTTGTCCGGTGCGCAGGGCGTCCAGTCGGCACGTTGGCCAATCTGCGTACCGGACAAATCGAATTTGTCTGGACGGCAGGACGGACTTAAATCGAACAGGTCTCGGTCAAGTGTCCGATGTTCATCGGCAAAGCTGTCCGGACTGTGGGGAGTTTTTAGCATTACTGTGTATTAGGTGGGTTCGGGTCCTGGAAAAGTGTCTAGACCGCACAGCTGTCCGGATGGCACTGCATATACTGTATTGACAAATTTTTATTTGCTGTATATAGAGTCATATGGACACTTGTGAGATGTATCCAATTATTTGCAAATTATGTAACGGCACATTTATTCGTCGTTCGGTAAGTCTAGAAAACTTAACAGAGACGTTGATTGACATTAAAGTTTTAACTTCAACTAGATGGATATTCATAAGCAAGAATGTGCACGCCAGTTAAATGGGTAGATATTGACCTTGATTTCTTGTAATTAACAAGAAATCCAAGTCAATATTATATTCTAAACATGTAAATAAAAATTATTGCATTATAGGGAACTGAATTGGAAGTCTAAAGACACAATGTTGGTAAGATTTATCTTGAATTTAAAGCAGAATGTTTTATAGTCTGTCCGCATAACTCTATAGTCTATATCAGATTGGCTGGGACCTTTTACATGCACACGAAATAGTTTGTGACTGATGATCTCATCTAATAATATCCAGGTAACACCGAATGTTGCTGCAATGTTTGGAAATAACATTTCCAATGTTGCTGCATTGTTCCAAATGTCACTTTTTTAACATTGCTGCACTGTTGGCAATATTGGCATAATGTTGCATGCAACATTGCCGCAACGTTGAAACAAGTGACCTTTGAAACAATGATGCAACATTTAAAGAAACAGTGCAGCGACATCGCAAATGTTATTTCCAAACAAAAATTTAAGTCGTTTGTTGATCAAATGTTTGTTGCCAACATTGCAGCCACATTTGAAGTAACATTGACAAAAATCTAAGTTGATTGTTCATTAATGTTTGTTGCCAACATTGCAGGAACATTGGAAGGACAAAAATCTAAGTTGATTGTTGATCAGTGTTTGTTGCTAACACTGCAGCAACATTTTAAGTAACATTGACATACCGTACGTATAAGTTGAGGATTTTTGGACCAAATCTTTTATTGTATTTATTTATTTATTTTTTTAGTTCTTTTATTTTATTTTTTTAATACTTAAAATGGCTATTGACCCTCGTATAAATCGAACAAATAAAAATAAAATAAAAATAAAATTTAGGGGGTCGATTTATATCCTTTTTGACCCGTTTTAAATCAGGGTCGACTTATACGCGAGTATAAACGGTATATCAAAAATTCATGTTTGTTTCAATGTTTATTGCCAACGTTGGCACAACACTGCTGCAGCAGTGACATCAAACTTAATACCGACATTGGAAAATGTCAACATTCATTTCACATTAGAAACGTTGCAGAAATGTTGACATTGGAAAATGTCAACATTCATTTCACATTAGAAACGTTGCAGAAATGTTGCGAAAAAATACTGTAAACATTGCCAACATTCATTTGACTTTTGAACATTCCAGCAACATTTGCGCAACATTTGCGTGTTACCTGGGTAGATACAGACAAAATCAGCAAAATGACGTATATCCAAATAATTTGGATTATTGTTGCCATTTTGTTGACACCATATATTGATGTTTTCATATTTATATACATGTTTTGCCATTTGATGATGAGATTGTATGATCCTGCTTTGGGATACATTGTTGTGTGAAAAGCCAATTCGGCATAAATATGCAGACAGACTTTAGATAAATAAATAATTTATTTGTGTTTCAGCAAGCGAGTAATGCATCTATGTTAGCAAGTTCTTTTCGTGAATTTTTGTCACTTACGGAGGTATGTACAGTAGAACTGACGTAGAATAAAAACTATAACTTCCATTTATTCCAAGACCAAGATTGGGTAAAAAATTGTTTGCTGAAAAGTGCATTGTATTGAAAGTATGGTATCTCATTTCAATCTTCTCATTAAGCTGAGTTGAGAAATTATTGTTTCGTAGCCAAAAAATGTGCGCAACAATACAATAAACGCAAATGAAAATAAAATGGCACTTTTTGGACTATGTAACAATGATTTTTCGACTCAAGGTCGAGGAGAGAATAAAAATGAGAGCCCATAATATATATTTTCGATACAATGCAGTTTTCACTATAAGCAGGCCAAAACAATTAAGTGCTTCGACCAATATAGGTGCCATTTTATCCAAAAGATACACAAGATTCTTTGACCCGACAGGAGGAGGAGACCCAATCCTCTACCAACACTTATTCTGCTTTTTTGGGCACCCAGAAGTTTACATTTTAATTTTACCAGGATTTGGCATAATCTCCCACATTATTAGCCAGCAAGCCGGGAAAAAATAACCTTTTGGCACTTTTTGGCCCAACTATGCCGTAGTTGTCATTGGGGTAGTAGGATTCTTATTGTGGATTGTCTTTGCCATATCTGATATAATATCTTGATACATATATTTATGTTGTTTTTCTATTTTGTTTGCAAAATAATACCATGCAGTAAATAGTAGGTGTATTGAATTACTCAATAATAAACAAAAAGCTGTTTAAAGGCTGTTTAACTGGAAGAAATTGTGATCATGGGAGGTCATGCAATCTTATTACGGGGATGATAGTCATGCACTGGACATCCTAGTTACGATGGAAACACAGGGAAGACACCTTATTATTGGGTTTTGGCCTTTTAATAGTGCAGTCTAGGGGTCGGTGTCGCTTCTCTGTATCATACGTCCCAATTACTCCTATCCCCCGCTGACCTAGATGATGGCCCGGGACAGCAAGGTCGAACTATTACTGAAAAACCATGCTGTAAGTTCACCTACAGCCACTTCATTTTATGGAACAGTGGGCATAATGAGCCAGTGCAGAACATGATGTGTTTAGCTTGCTGGTTGTCAAGCTACTGCCTGGCCCCTGTTTTTCACAGCCTCTTTTATATTATCGCCCTGGTGGTTGTTTGCCAACCGTGATTGGCCATTGACCGTTGACCATTCAACAGTGGAGACATCTGGTGTAGAGTGTGGCAGTGACCAACGGTCCCAAAATACAAGCACATATCAGTTTATCTGATTTGGTTGTTTGGCATGGACAATAACTACAAGCTCTTAGATTGGTATACAAATGTAAAATTCAAACTAAATTAACTGCTAATTGTCTAAAAATGTTAATAATGATGTTTTAGTCGAAAAGAGTTTTCGAATTCATCAGTTATTTGTTTTTAATAACCAATTTTTTACTTTTTTGTTATTTAATATGTACACAAATATGGAGGGAAAAAGATTGAATTTTTTTATCTGTAGGTTACTGTAGGTACACTGATTTGAATATCATTTATATTTAAATTGTAGTTTAAACTGAGTGAAATTGCAGAGAGAAATAAATCAGTAAGAATTGAATCAGGTATCTATTAATGAGTGTTTAATTTTGTTGAAATTATAATTTGTTTTTATCAATATAGCTGGTGAGGAAGTTAATCTGCATCACAATAATGAGTGTTGTATCAAAATGAAAGGGATACAAGGTAAAATTCTATACATAGTGAAGAAGAATTATAGAATTGTTGAAAGAATGGCTAATGTACATTAGGTTAACCATATTGTTACATTCATTACATGTTGATTTGAGAATTTCATACTACCACTAAATTCTATCCAACAATTCGTGCACGAAACTAAAAATTGAACTTTTTTTGCATTGTACTGAAAGTATATATATTGTGGTATCTTATTTTAATACTCTAGTCGAGCTGAGTCGAAAACTCATTGTTTCGTAGCCATAAAATGTGCGCAACAATACAAAAACCCAAATGTAAATAACTTTTAAATATTTTACAAGCGTTTTTGTTTGTTAACAATGGCATGCACATTTTTTAACCCTTAAAGCCCTGAAATTTTGGAACAACGTAGAGCCCGATTAATGGTCACAATTGCGACCATTTGGAGTCTCTACTTTGAAGCGCTTTAGTGATGTTATCATGGTTTCTCCAACCGACACTAGGTGTCACCAATTGTAATAATATAGACATGTGGTCAAAATGTTGTTTTAAACAGCATGCAAGGTGTTTTTAATCATTTATTTATAATAACAATTGTCTATATCAACTTAATTTAAATTGCTCAGTTGACCATGTGTTTCAAAGATAAAGGGTTAATGCTGTGTATGGTTATTTAGTTTATATATAGGGCACAATATTCTAAAAACACTCTCACTAGAGTAAAATTTGCAGTGAAAACAACCAAAAACTTAAGCTGGGAATTTAAGGGACCGTTTTTTCTTTTGACAATAACTTTTTCATTTTATGCCTGATTGCAATGAATTTTCTGAATTAATTTCATTGCAATCAGGCATAAAATGAAAAAGTTATTGTAAAAAGAAAAACGGTCCCCTTAAATTCCCAGCTTAAGTTTTTGGTTGTTTTCACTGCAAATGTAAAGGCATATTCTTACCAGCTACTGCAAATTTCCGATTTTTTAAAAAATTTTTAAAAATTTGTATTCACAACTGCAGCTGGTCACAATTGTGGTATAGGGATGGGGCATTGAGGGTTAACTATAAAGCAACGATTTTTTGACTCGGCTCAACTAGAGGATTAAAATAAGATAACACAATATTTACTTTCGGTACAATGCATAGGTCATTAATCAATGGGAGTTTTGTGCACGAATTGTTAAATAGAGTTTAGACTGTGATTGCCACATTGATAAACGAGCACAGCCGTTTAAAAACAACCATTGTTACCTTAGCCAATCGTGAAACCCAACGCAAATAGCAGCAAAGCTGTGATTGGTTTTAACCGGAAGCTATGATAACACATGTAAACTCCATTTCCAAAACATTGCAAGAAACTCATTGGCTAGAGCCTTTTTCCAGCATTGTTTAATGCACTTAAAAAAATAATTCGAAAAATGACCATAAAAGGGCATAAATAAACATAAACGAACATCAAACGACCATAAACGAACATCAGACAAACATAAACGAACAAAAAACGATTATAAACGACCATAAAAATGACCATATATGGTAGTTTTTGGTGGTTTTTTGTAATAATGTGCAAGCAAACAAGCTCAACCAATGAGAGTTTCTTGCAATGTGTTGGAAACGGAGTTTAGTGTGATCTATTCGATTTTGTGTTTTCACTTCATTGTGATGCCATCTTTTGCACCGAGTTTCAACAATTGCAATTACAATGGGGCGGTGTATTTTAAGAGTAGTGTAGTGTTAAATTCTCTCAATTAATACACCTCGTGCTTGAGTGATTGTTGCAATTAGGTCAGCGCTCATCTTTTTGCCTTATAAGCTCACTCGTGCACTTCCGGCACTCGTGATCTTATCAGGCAAAATGACTCATGCTGATCTAATCGTTCCAACAATCACTTGTTGCACTCGGTATATTACTTCTGAAAATTTTTAAAATAAAAAAAATTAGAGCAAGCAGAGCAATTTTAACAATGGTTTCATTTATAAATTTTGACAAACGGGAGGCAGATTTGCAGATTTACACATTGTACTAAACAAATGTTGTATTTCTACAGAGAAATTGGAGGAAACCATAGAAAAGCAAAAAAAGGAAATTAATTTGTGTAAGCAGCAGATGTTTGACCTTGAAGTAAAATACAACAACGAGATAGGAAAATTGATGGCACTAAACATTAAATTGAAAGTCAATTATGGTCCTTAAATTTGTCAAATTTATTGAAATGAATTGTGATGGGGGATTTTATACTGATAGATTCAATGAAGGATAAGTTCGATCAACAGTTAAAAGACATTCGAAACCTGGAGAAAAACTTGGAATTTCAAGCAGGTATACATTAGGTGCGTTCAATCCCAAATACAGAAATCACTTAATTGCCTTAAAAGTTTTTTGTAAGGCAAGTATGACGTAAATTACGTCGTATAGACTTTATTTATCATTTCGTGCGCGAAACTTTCATTGGTTAATGACCTATATTGTACTGAAAGTATATATTGTGGTATCTTATTTTAATCCTCTAGTTGAGCTGAGTCGAAAAATTATTGCTTTGCAGTCCAAAAATGAGCAGGCCATTGTTAACAAATGAAAATGCTTGTAAAATATTTTTAAAAATTTATTTACATTTGGGTTTTTGTATTGTTGCGCACTTTTTTGGATACGAAACAATGATTTTTCGATTTGGCTCGACTAGAGGATTAAAATAAGATACCACAATATATACTATCAGAACAATATGGGTCATTAACCAATTGGAGTTTCGCGCACGAAATAATAAATAGAGTATATTTGCGGTGAAGAAGTGATTAAAATCACTTTAGAGAAAATGCAAAAATCAACTTGCTTCTTTACCTTATAGAAGTTTTACTACACATGCTCAGTTAAAACAACCAATATGCCTAAAAACTTCAAATTTAATACGCACCATTCCTTTGAAAAAAAATTAAAAACAAGCCGCGGCTTGATGCCCCTGATGGCAATTTTGTCAGCCGCAGCCACCGTAAATTTGTCCATTTTAAGCCGGCGGCCATACTATAACTATATGTCACGCCAGGGTTGTTACTGTACTCAGTATAGTAAATGTAAAATCACTTTAATGGCTTACAAATTTTAAGCTATTTTTATTAAAGTGATTTTACTTTTGGTTTCTTCTTTTCTATACAGGATATATTCGATCAGTACATGCAAATGTTTTATACGTTTTCATAGCTGAACATAACTTTTTAAGTTTTTTAGAAACAACTTAAAAAGTTGTGTAATTTACAGCAATAAACGATATAAGCGCCGCCCTCGAATTACTACTGCGCCTCCTGGCTGCAGTTTGCAATAAGCGCTGCGGCGCTAATTTGACAAAATGAGGATTCTCGAAAATCTCATCAACAGACCCAACTGTCTGTTTTATTCTTTCAGGGTATTTAAGTCATGTTTTGTTTCCTGTTGGCAGTTTCTGTTTTAGTTTTTGTTTCTGTTGGCAGTTTCTGTTTTAGTTTTTGTTTCTGTTGGCAGTTTCTGTTTTAGTTTTTGTTTCTGTTGGCAGTTTCTGTTTTAGTTTTTGTTTCTGTTGGCAGTTTCAGTTTCAGTTTGATGCTTAGTTCCCACTTGGCAGAAACTCCGGCAGAAAATTTTCTGCTGCAGAAAATTTTGAGTGCAGAAAAGTATGTGGACTGAAAAGTGGGCAAAAAATGCAGAAAAGTAGAATTTAAAAATGGATGCCAGTAAGGAAAGCAATCTGCAGCAGAAAATTTTCTGCTGGAGTTTCTGCCAAGTGGGAACTAAGCATAATGTGCTTCATACAGTTGATGAGTTTTTCGAGAATCGATGTGTCTGTACCAAAATGGCTTTCCAAAATGATAGGTAACTGTTGTAGGACTTTGGTTAAATGAAGAAGAACCACAAATTGCTAATTTGCTTTCCCCCCAAATTTTTTTTTGTAACAAAAAAACTTCTTTTATTTTTTTATTTTTATTATAAAAAAAAACAAAAAAAATTAAAAAA
>JH431724.1:98848-111321 GCA_000239455.1 Strigamia maritima | reverse complement strand
TTTGGTACGTTCAGCGATATTTCTTGTGTTACATTTCTTGGGTTAGACCAATTAGTACTATTTGTGGTATACTCTTTGTTATTTCTCTTTGTACTCTTTGTTATTTCGAAACAAAGACCGCCAAATCAACAAAATATCTTAAATATATTAATACATATATCTTTTTAGTTTTGATGATGTTTACTGTAGGAATGGTCACAGCTGAAGAATGTCAAGATGATATTCTGGCAAGGGTGAAATTTGTAGTTAATTTTACAAAGTGCGCCATTAAAAAGCCAACGGAAATTTGCAAGTAATTTTTATTTCTTTATTTTTTTTTCTTATTATGTTTATTAATTTATTATTCATAACCTAGAGTTCTACAAAACCAGAAACCATCATGCGTAACTGATGCAGCTTGGTCTAGTTTTCAAAATTGTTCTGTTATAAATGCATCAGTCAAAAATCTAATTGCCCGTGTGAAATGCTAAGATGTGATTGACTATGGATTATAAAAATATTTTTTTGATTTGTAAATATTTTCACTGAAATATTGTACCACTATAAAAATAAATTGAAAAGTTATAAGAATTGATTTGAATTTTTTAAAAAGTAGGGTTAAATCCACTCTAAAGTCCCTAGTTAAATTTGTGTGTAGAGCAAAAGAAAACGAGGAGATGACTATTAAGGTTGAAAACTTAAAAGCAACTAAACTTTATTCTTTGTAAAACAAAAAGCACAAAATCAAACAGGAAGTTCTCCTGATTGGAGACTGTTGTTATTATTATTCAACAATGTAAAAATGCAGAAGTTGATTGTTGGTAAAAGAAAAGAAAGTAGACACGTGTGTTTAGGTTTAAGACTAACATGAGTGATCAAGGTAGTATCACATCATGCAGTGTGTTTTATTTAACAAAGTGCGGTCCTTAAACCTAGGATTCTTTAATTGCAAAGCTGCACGTCAGGTGGACGTGACAGGTCCGCCAATCAGTGATTGACAGGCGATGCATGACGTAATTTGATATGTTCATGCGACGTGTGCGGATGACATGGTCAACACGCACTTCCAACACTCCCTTTCAAACAGTGATGGGGGACGAGACTTTAATTCTTTAAATGGCTTCAAGGCCCTGTTCTTTAGTGAACTGGTTATGCTTGGGAGCGAAGAGTTCCTTAGTTAGGATGTTGGCAGGCATAGCGTCTGTTTGGAGGAATTTGACCTCGATCAGACCGTCTTCATTGGCCTCCCTTATGAAGTGATATCTCACATCTATATGTTTGGTTCTCGAATGGAACACTGGATTCACCACGAGCTTTTCTGCACTTTGATTATCGTTGAAGATAGTGATTGCTTCGTTTTTGATGAGTCCCAACTCATATAACACGTTTCCGAGGTAAATTGCCTCTCGTGCACTGTCAGAAAGCGTCATATATTCGGCTTCAGTTGATGACAGTGCAACTGTCCATTGTTTTCGAGCTTCCCGGCAGATTTCTGCACCGGATAGTTTAAAGGCAAATCCTGTGTGCGAATGGCGGTCATTAATATCACCTGCCCAATCTGCGTCGGTATATCCAGTTAACTGGTCATCTGATTTGGTAAATTTTAAACCAAGATTTGTGCTCCCCCTTAAATAGCGCAATACTCGCTTCCCTGCTTTTATGTGCGATTTATCGAAATTTGTATTAAATTGTGACAATGCACTAACAGAGTAAGCGATGTCAGGTCGGGTAAACACCGAAAGGTACATCAGTGAGCCGACAAGGCTTTGATAAGGGAAGTTGATGACTTCTAAATTTTTGATTGCATCAGCTTTGGGTTTTTCTAATTTGCTGTTTGCATCGAGTGGAGTTGCAATTTTCTTGCAATTTTCCATTCCAAACCTTTTGAGTACATCTTCAGCGTACTTCTTTTGGCACATCGTTATTGTACCATTTTCAAGGTTTTGGGAGAATTCAACTCCCAGACAATACGATATGGGGTCGAGATCTTTCATCTCAAATTCGCCCATTAGTAATTCTTTAATTTTCTTCATTGATTCCATATGGTTCGTTGCGATGATGAGATCATCAACGTACACACCAATGATAATAATTTCTTTCTTTGTTTTGAGAAAGTAAATTCACGGCTTCGTTTTAAGTGGTTTTAATCCAATTTTACGTAGCTTTAAATCTAACTTTTTATACCATTGTCGCCCTGATTGTTTCAGACCGTAGATTGATTTTTGCAAAAGTAGCACTTTATCATTGTTCAACGGGCGCTTCTGGTATTTCCAGTTTTTCCGTATTGTAAATTTTTCTCGGGCGTCCATGTTTTTCAGTTCGTTCGAAAGTTGGTTTCCCAGGTAATCTTTTGGGTCTTCTGGGTTGTACGAAGATTTCAGCCTTATTTTCATTTTGAGTATTCTCATTTTCGGAATGAGTTATCTCATTTTCATCCGGTTCATTGTTTTCATCTGGTTCAATATTTTCTTCCGATTCATCGGGTTCATTTGTGCGTTGATTTCTCTCGTCTCTTGAATCTGACTCGGGATTCGTAGATTTCGTAGGTTGCGAGTTAGAATCGATACGACGTACAAATTCGAAAGTATTGTCGTCAGGTTTTTCCTGATCTTCCATTTGAGTTTTAATCTCAGATTCATCTTCAATGAAGCGTACGTCTCGACTGGTAATACCACATTTTTTGTTATTGTCTCAAAGTCGATATGCTTTGGATTTGCTAGAATAACCTATAAAAATGTATTTATTCGATTTTGTTTCGAATTTCCCAGTTTTACCGTCTTTTTGAAGTGCAAATGCAGGAATGCCAAATTTCCTAAAATAGCAGACATTTGCTTTTTGACCTGTCCACGACTCATGCGGTGTTTTACCCGCTAAACTACGTGTCGGACATCGATTGCGAACATAATTCGCAGTATTAATGGATTCAGCCCAAAAAGATAATGGTAGGTTTGCAGCAATGAGGTTGCACCTGGCCATTTCTACGAGAGTACGATTTTTCCTCTCGGCAATTCCATTTTGTTGTGGCGTGAATGGTACGGTTTTTTTACTTATTGCAGTATTCTCGACCGCTGTCAGTCCTAAAATCTTGATTTTATTACCAATTTGATTTTCTGCTGCAACTTTAAATTTTTTAAAAGTATTAAAAACTTCAGATTTGTGTTTAAGGAAGTAAACTTCGGTCCAACGCGACATATCATCGGTAAAAGTGACGAAATATTTCGCCCCTCCGAGTGAATTCGCTTTCATGGACCCACATACATCGGAATGTATTATTTCTAAAAGTTTTGTACTTTTTGATTCACTTGCTTGTGGGAAGGGATTTTGCGTATGCTTCCCTTTAATACACGTAATGCAAGTTGGCATATTTTCGGCTACATTGAGTTTTACTCCATTTACAAGTTTATTTTTAACAAGTAGTTTGAGGTCTTGCTCATTCAAGTGTCCAAATCGTTCATGCCAAGTCGATAGTTTAGATTTTTTCTTTTCTTTGACAGTATTTGCACTTTCATTGTATCAACGTAATAAAGATTTCCAATTTTTTGTGCGGTAGCAGAAGTTTTTTCTTCTTTATCCATTACTGTTGCGGAGTCATTATCAAATATGACTTTATAACCTTTATTAGTTATTCTTGCAACTGACATCAGATTGGATCTGCATTCTGGTACGAGGAGTGTATCTCCAAGATTTGCAGATTTTCCATCTGGTTGAAAAATGCGTACAGTTCCGATCCCTTTGACTTGAGATGTATCTGCGTTCGCCATTTGTAGAACATGCCTTTTACTTTCATCTAAACTGATGAAAGCATTTTTGTTTGCACAAATATGCGAGGTCGCACCGCTATCGAGAATCCATTTGGGTGTTTCACCATTTGACTCGACGGTGTTAAAAACATGGAAATTTGAGGCAACATGCGCTGTTTTGTCAGTTTTAATCTGTTCGGATTTTTTCCGATAAAAACAGTCTTTGCTTATGTGTCCTGTACGGCCACAATAGTCGCATTTGGAGTTTCCTTTTGGGTTTACTCCATTTTGTTTGGGTTTTGATTCCCATTTTCCATTTTTAGGTTTGAAATCCTTTTCTTTTTGAGTGTTTCGATTGTTTCGATTATCACGTCGGTTATCACCTTTTGTGAACAATGCAGTATCGTTCGTACTCGACGTTTCTGCTGCTTGTCGGCCGCATTTGTCTTCCAGGATTCGCTTCCTTGTATCATCGAGTGACGGCATGGTGGACAATGTCCGAATGGCGCTTCGAATGGAAGAGTAATTCTCTGGTAAGCCTAGCAACAATGCTACCACGGCGACTTTCTCGTATGAAAATTTACTAGGATTTTCATCCAATGTTCGTGCGGTATCCGTAAAGAGTTCAAGGTATTTTTCTAAGTCTTTTAAACTTTCACCTGAATTTAATCGCTTTGTCATCATAGCAGTGATCAATGTGACGATTTGGATATCACCCGTTTTTTCGTGAATTTCGTTTATTTTCAACCACATCTTGTTTGCGGTATTTAGGCCGCGGAGATGTTTGCATTCCGCCGTGGATAGCGAGAGGAGAAGGACGCTACTTGCCTTGCTATCTTCTTCCCACGTGGTAATGTCGGCTTCTGTGGTTGTGTTTAAAGGATTTTTTTCATTGATTTCCGGTTTTGGGATCTTTGTAGAAAGATATTTCCAGGTTTTGTTTGCGATACACACAGCTTTAATCTGCATCTTCCACGTGGTGTAAATTTCCCCGGTCAATTTATCTATTTTCGACGCTTCCGGCATTTTTCTATGTCTTTGATTGGCGAGGATTCAAAAGATTATTTGCACTTATTGGATATTTACCCTTTTTGTAGAATTGTGATGCGATTTTTAGCTTCTCGATACGCTTACAATCGTCATGCTGGGGCCATAACCTGTTGTTATTATTATTCAACAATGTAAAAATGCAGAAGTTGATTGTTGGTAAAAGAAAAGAAAGTAGACACGTGTGTTTAGGTTTAAGACTAACAAGAGTGATCAAGGTAGTATCACATCAAGCAGTGTGTTTTATTTAACAAAGTGCGGTCCTTATATAGGATCCTTTAATTGCAAAGCTGCACGTCAGGTGGACGTGACAGGTCCGCCAATCAGTGATTGACAGGCGATGCATGACGTAATTTGATACGTACATGCGACGTGTGCGGATGACATGGTCAACACGCACTTCCAACAGAAACAAATGTTTCCCCCCACAAATTTCCAGAAAAAGGATTAACTCTTGGATGGGCAACCTATGACACAATTGTGTTCAGCTCTTTTCTTAAATAGGAAAATTTTTTTGGCTTATCTTATGAAGCTAAAATTTTCTGACTTTGTTCAAATACTAATAAACTTTATATAAAAAAAAAATTGAAGTAGTTGCTTTGATATTTATTGAAATAATTGATTGGCAAATTTTAGCCCCTTAAAGCTGCAACACAAAAAAAAGCCGGCTTCACTGCATATTGGCTAAAGCGCTTCTGTTCAGGATTACTAGCAGACGATCACATTGAAAAAGATTGTGAAGCAGGAAAGCCAAGTAAAGATGAAAATCCGTGCGCATGTGCAGTAGCCATTTTTGGAAAAAACTAGCGCCAACAGCGGCAGTTTTTTCAACCAAATGCAACAGCGCTTTAACTACTTGACCCGAAATATGTATAAATTTCACTGAAATGTGAATCAATCCAATTAATTATAGACAAAATGACAAACTTAATATTCAAACATACAAATAAAACATAATAAAAATAAAAAACAATCAATATAATTCAAAATGCATTAATACAAATCACAAAATGATGACACATGCAAAAGTCATCCGACTTTTTACAAATTTGTATTTTTTGCTCGGCATTGAAACATCCATTTCAATCATCAAGTTTGTAAAATGACACGTAATTTCAGTCTGATTTGACTGCACTGACTGAATGGTACATGGATAGTGTGGCATAGGTTTTACAATAACCGTTGTGACAGTCGAATCCCGGAAATAACCTTACTATTCTACCACTAGATGGCGCTGACTACCAGGTCACACCATATTCAAATAACATCTGTTTATGTGACCTATCTCTGGTTTTATGAGTAGTTTTATAAGATTTGATCAGTAAATATTTCATAAGTGTGTTTATTTTACAGACTATGAGGAAAATTAATATTTCATATTATTATTCTAACATGGGAAGTTATCTTGTAATGAGTATTTGCTGTGGTCAGTTGACCACGATAATTGCTCTCCTTTTGTATACGTAGGGGAAATTGATCACACCTGTGACCCATTTCTCTGATGTAGTAACGACCTCTGACCTCCGACAGGTGAATGACTCATTTGAGCTTAGTGGGAAGTTGTCCCGATTGGTCCAACGTTCACCTGTTGTCATATAGTGACCGCCCTGTAGGTCATGCTGATGCCCAATTGGACCTCAGCTCGACTTCCTATGGAGTGCCCACTATATAAGAGCTTACAGAGCTCAGTTCCAGTGCCACTAAACTTCACTTAAAGATATATTTATATGTTGCTGATCGTTACTTGCATTTTTGTGGTACAATAAGCTTTGTTGTTATGAGCCAGCTGGTGCAAAACCGTAAAGACCGTAGTAGCTGTGGCATTTATGTCACGAAAGCCTATGAACCGCGAATATACATTTTAACCTAAGCGTATATAATGACACATTGGTGAGTGGTCTTAGTGACCACTCTATATTCGGTTGTAATAATGATTCCTGAATGTATGTTACGATGCGGAACGTCGATCTTCGACTCAGGCAATGCTTATCGCCAAGTAACTCTCATCTGTGGTCATTCTCCGGTATTTATAGTATCGTGGGTACGGTGAAATCACCGTATCTCCGGTAGTACTGGTGACCAATAACTGGTCACTACAGTGCTTTCAACCATTCACTGGTTTTCCTCAGTGGTTAACTGCATTGGTTGTATTCAATGAATGACAAATGATACTGTTGAATGCATGTTAAATAGCCAGGAGGACTGGAACGTTTTTACAACGTTTTATGGCCATGTAGGAACCTGCCATTCAGGCCAATTTAAGGTATGCATCCATGCATCCATAAAACCGTAAAAACCAATTGCAATCAACCCTTGTAATTAAATGTATCCAAACCAATGTCAAAACATATCAAACCAACCAAGCAATACATCTTTCAATCTTTTAGTTTTGTCCAAACTTTGTTTGATATAACTTCATCTACAATGCATGCATATCTGACTTTCATTGAATACAACCAATGCAGTTAACCACTGAGGAAAACCAGTGAATGGTTGAAAGCACTGTAGTGACCAGTTATTGGTCACCAGTACTATGGTTTTGATGAAGAAATTTATTTAAAACTGGCATATCATATATTATTGCCATTTAAAAACAATCTTTATTTAATTCGGATATGCATTGTAGCACAAATTAACTGTCTTGAAATATTATAATTAGCAATATTTTAAACCACATCTGACATAAAAATATATATAAATGATGTTATTAATGAATAAGTAAATAAGAAATTATATAATGCGTATAATATAAATTTGCAAAATCACCAGCCACAACAAAAACAACTAACACCACAAAAAACCAAAAAACAACCAACAAGACAATACAATCCCAAACCACACAAAGCGACTGCACAAAAAGCTAACCACAGCCTGCCAAACACACCACTTGGCACCACTACTCAAACTATCCAAATCCATCACACCCACAAACAGCAACCACACGAGACAAACGCCAACAATTTTGATTTAATCAGAAGATTAAATTTCATATTTTTACACATATTTTGTTTTAATTTTTTTGCTAAAACAGTTTAGTAGCAAAACCCAGTGTTTAAAACGAAAACTAAACATGAATACCGTAAATGGGGTTAAAGATATGTCATGACGGGTACCACTATTAAAAACAATTTGAAAAAGATTGACCTTTAAACCAAATGCTGGTAAATGTTATAAAATTGTTATAACTTCTTGGATGCTTTGTGCAGCTAACATGACACAAAGAAGTCAGTAATTGAACATGTGGAAATTTGATTAAAACATGTTTTTGATCCGTATTTTACTGCTGTCTTTGTTCATGTCATTTATTGTTTGAATATACAGACTCGAGAGTATATACCAAAATCATTCTCCATTCAGTTATACATTCAAATCTTATCCGGTAAGTTTTATTTTCATTTATTATCTTGTTTTATTTTTTGAGACTCCAGCTTCTATTTTCTTGTGTGTTGTGGGATGGTTCATGCTATGTACATTCACCACTGCATTTTGTATTTTACATTTTTAGGGGTAATAATTGTTGTAGTTCAACAAATATTTTTTTAATGCTATCCCCACATCCCACATCCACCACTCTTATAGGGCTGTTTAAGCCTCTTCAGATGGTATTCTTGATGTACGAGAACGCGCCAATTTTGCGTGATGACATAGGACAGAAGTTGATATTGGCTCATTGGAATTCAAGGGGTATATCCCAAATGAGGTACCTAACTGGGATACCCCACAAATGCTCATTTGAAAAATTAAAAAAAAATTATGATTTAAACATGTTTTTACATGATCTGTATAAATCTGTATAAAACCGCTTTCATGATAGCGACCACAAACGTCGCCATCATGAAAGCGGTTTTCATAAAAACCGATTTTCATTTTTATGACGTCAGAAGCGTCAATTTCCGGTTTGATAGTGGGGAAAACGGCAGTAGCGAGGAAACCGGCAGTAGCGAGGAAACCGGCGAAAGCGAATTACAACTGAACGCACCTATTGTTATTTTGATTCGATGATCCATCGCACATGGTGAACCAGTTACCTTAAATCTAAAAGGATTATCCACTACTATGCGATCATAAAATTATTTTGTGTATTTTATTAAAGACCAAATCGAATATATGTTACAATAGGCAAATGTGTCTCAATGAGACCAAAACACAATAGATCACCGTAAATCGCAAAAGTTGCCCTACCAATGTAATCCTGATCCTGAGAGTCACTTTTGATTCCCAATCCAGATGAAAATTAACTGTCTTCAACACGTGAGCTACCGTACAACCATCTTTTAGTTTCCATAGCTGTCGCCAGAGTTCAAACCGATTCAAACTATATAAGTAATATAGTATTTTATCTAACGATTTAAAATTTAATAATTGTTAATTTCTATTGTAAACCCTTATAATTTTTAATCATTCACTAAAAACCAACAGAAAAAGAATCGAGTGTGCATTCCTAGTTATCGACTCCAGCGCCTCACGTGCCTTAGTTTCATATTAAATCTCTAAATGTAGGTATCTGTTGAGTTCCGATGGATTCAGAATTTTTCACTTGTTTAAAGTAATTTTCCTCAATTAATTTATATTATTTCCTATTTACTGATTCATTAATAACATCGTTTAAATATATTTTATGTCAGATGTGGTTTTAAAACCATTTTTAACAAAGAAACAACAACTTTATGTTCACATCTTCTGTCAGCGGTGTGGTGCAAAAGCAGACTGTTCCAGTACACGAAACCAAGTTAGTATTTATTAACTAAATAATAGCCGGTTATTATGTTTTCATTAATAGGTTTTTTGTTACGAATAAATAAAATTTATTAATTCGAATGATTTTAATTTTATTCATAATCATTTTTCCTTGCCTAGGGTACCGGTACAATTAGTTGCGAGTCACGTTCAGAGGAAGTGGTGTGTACCAAGTGCAACAGTGAAGTTGGAGTTCCCAAAAATAAGGTAATTAATTTAATTAAGTTATGACGAAAACTTGTGTTCTTATTTACTTGAATATTAACAAATGTTTTTTTTTTTTTTTTTTTGTTCTAGAGTCAGGATGAGGTTTTCGAACAGTGTACAACTTCCTGTAAATTTTGTAATGACAAATTTTCCCGTCGAACAGTAAATTTTAAAATATAAGGGGCTGGATTCACTATACAATCATTATCTGATAACTAGATCGCTGATATTTATGCAAAAGTAAAATTTGTTTTATGCGTATAAAATATGCACTAAAAATTCCAATTTACGCAATAAAAAGTAGCAAAATTAAATCTAAAAATTGTTGAATTTGGTGAAATTTTATCACAAATTTTGATAAAACGAATGCGTACAAGGTATGTTTCCAGCGAAAAAAGTACATTTATGCATTGAAAATGTTTATGCCGAATTTGACAAAATGTGCATTCCATTTATTTTATCCGGGCTCTACTGATAACGATCGATTTGGTCAGATAATGACGAATTTAATATTTAACGGCATACTGGACCCACTTGTTAATTATATTTGGAATATTAATTATTTTTTTAATTATTTTATTCAGATTACACACCATATGCAAGAATGTGGGCGTAACTTACATCGGTGCAAATTTGCCCCACTCGGTTGTCAATTTCAAGTGCGTAGTTAAATTTAACTTTATTTTTCTATGAAATTCTACAGGTGGGTTCTCACTTGTTTTCACACGAGCAGTACAACAATAACAGTAAAGCAAGATGCATTTTGGCAGAGGAATAGAATTAAAACAAGAAGCAATCTGTCTACCGCAGCAAATTATAAGCATTCATTTAATCACAGGACCCGCTATTATCTTGTAGCACTGATTTACTCCGACCTGTTATACTGCTATAATGTGAATAGGAGAATCTACCTTAACTCCAAGTACTTTGGATATCAGCAGCTGACAGCTACTTGATCTTGATTGTAGTATTTCTTAGATTTTTATCCGAATATGATTATCACAACAAACCATTTTAATCGTTTATTTTTCGGATCTGGTTCGGTTCATCGACTGACGTTTCATCGACTGACGTTTTATCGCCTTGTTTCATAGACTGACGGTTTATAGAATGCTTGGTACGTTTTATCGAAAATGAGAATTTTCCCAAGCGGCGCTTACGCGTATCGTTGCTCTGCTGCGCTGCGCTACTCCGCTCTAACGCCTCCGGCGGGGCCACTGCGTGGGCTTCCTAAACTAAACTTTTAAATCCCACCAACAAAAAAAAATAAAAAAAATTTTAAAATATTGAAATTCGATGAACTGACCGGTCGATGAAACGTTCTATCAAATGCTGTCGATGAAAGTTAGTCGATGAAACGTTGGGGATAAAATGTCAGTCGATGAAACGTCAGTCGATGAAGTAAACAGATCCCTATTTTTCTACATGATAAAACTACTTGTGCATCTAAAAATCAAAATTAACCACTTGGGTCTACAATTTTTGTGACCTACTCATTCTACAGTTGCCGTCCGATATCTTGATGCTAAAATTTTACTGTGGACCATGCAATAATTACCTTAGATGAATCCTGATGCATGTTTTATGCTTTAAAACAGAATAATGTAAAAAAAAGAACGATAATTATGTTCTTGTATTTGTTGTGGTCCCATTTACGGCACTGACAGCAGACTATTTTTTGATGTAGCATGAACCTACATTCTCATTTGAGATTGCTGACGATGCCCAGTTAAAAATTTAGCATCAAGATGTTAAGAGCCTGTAGAATTAATTTGCAGCAGGCAATTTTTCCTTATAATTATAACTTTTTTATGTTTACAAAATAGTGTAACATTATTTACTGTATTATCCCGGAAACAGTGGCATGCTGGATAACGACTAGGGTGCTGGATAAAACAGCATGCTGGATAACGACCAGGGGGCCGAATAAAGCGGCATGTCGGATAAAACGGGTCAAAAAACCATTCAAAAACCATTCAAAAAACAAACCATTCAAAACCATTTAAAAACAAACCATTCAAAACTATTTAAAAATAAACCATTCAAAACTATTTAAAAACAAACCATTCAAAAAACCATTCAAAAAATCAATCAAAAACCTTGAATAAGAAAAACCATTCAAAAACCCATTCAAAACCCATTCAAAAAACCATTCAAAAACCATTCAAAAACCATTCAAAAACCATTCAAAAACCATTCAAAAACCATTCAAAAACCATTCAAAAACCATTCAAAAACCATTCAAAAACCATTCAAAAACCATTCAAAAACCATTCAAAAACCATTCAAAAAACCATTCAAAAAACCATTCAAAAAACCATTCAAAAAACCATTCAAAAACTGTCAAATTGACTGTTTTTGACTGGTTTTTTTTACTGAAAAACAAGTCAAAAACAGTCCAAAAACAATTCAAAAAAACTCCTCGAAATTTATGGCATGCCGGTAAAAGGACCAGACAGTGGATTTCTGAAATCTGGTCAAACTCGTTTTATCCAGCATGCCGCTGTAAGCGGGGTAATACAGTAAAATGTGTTGAAAATATCTTTAAAGCACAGACATTTCGTTCCATTGGTCACTAAGTTGCTAATCTGCCGCATTATCATTTAATTTCTGTTGTTAATGTAATATTTTGACAGTTATGTATGATTTTGAACTCTTAAAACCCATAGTTATAAATTATTACACTCGTTATTTCGTCGTTTACTCGTTTCATTTTACAAGAATTTTTAAAACGAAAATTTGAGCAATTGTCAAACGATGTAA
>JH431724.1:74663-98828 GCA_000239455.1 Strigamia maritima | reverse complement strand
CAAAAACCATTACAAAAAACCCATTACAAAACCCATTACAAAAACCGTTAAAAAAACCATTCAAAAGAAACCATTCAAAAAACCATTCAAATAAACCATTCAAAAAAACCATTCAAAAAAACCATTCAAAAAAACCATTCAAAAAAATCATTAAAAAAATCATTTTTTGGCATGTTCGAAATTTCCAACGTGTCGGAAAAAATTTCTCAAATCTGGTCGAACTCGGTATGCCGCGCTGTTTCTGGGGTAATACGGTACAACGGAAATGTGTCTGTCGAAAATTCTGTATTGTAGAAAATCTATTAAATATAATCTCATAACGGCTAGTGGAATTAATTATTACTATTACTATTACTAAATTTCCAGGGAAATCGTATGGAAGTTGAAAAACACGAAGAGTGTAATCATACTGACTTGATGATAAAAGTATTATTGACTCTTCAAGCTGAGGTAAAATAACTACAATACTAAAGTTACATTTTTATATTGAGAATCTAACTCGTAAAAACTATCGACGAGACGAGACCGTGTGCACGGATTCGTTGAATTTGAATTACTGGTCGAATCTCGTTGTTCGGCTTGCCTATTGTTATGAATACTTAGCACCATGAAAAATATTCAGTTGTAATACCACAAGCGCTAGTATGATTGTCGAAATAAGCTTGTAACAATGATTTTTTTTGCTTGGTAGAAATCACGAGTGCATCAAAAATTGCGACCTGAATAAATCACGAGTGCCGCAGTGGTCGCAATTTTTAGATGCATGAGTGATTTTACCAATGAGTAAAAAAATGAATGGTTGCAAGCTGTTTCGACAATCACTAGTGGTATTCGGGAAGAGAATCTAACGAGAAAAACTACAACAATAACAAATCTACATCTATATTTCTCAAAGGACTTCACAAGATTTCGTGTGATTCCACGGGATTTCATGAGATTCTATGAGTTTTTGCGAGATTTTGCAGGATTCCACAAAATTTTACTAATTTTACGAAATTCTGCGAGATTTCACAGGATTTTAACAAAATTCCTGAGCGAATGTAAATCCTGTAGAATCTCGTAAAATCTTGCAAATTCGAATCTCGTGTCTCGTAAAATCTCGCGAAATCTCGTGAAATCTTGCAAAATCTCGTGAAATCATGCAAAATCTTGTGAAATTTCGTGGAATTTTGTGGAAACCCGTGAAACATTGCGTCATCGCCATTTTGGGATTGGGGTGGAGTGGCTCGCTCTGACGGCTAATTCTTTCAGAGGTGGATAAAACATAAATTTATTTTTAAATATTTTTCATGGTGCTTAATAATCAACACAATAAGCGCACCGACCAGAAATTTGAATTCAACAAATCCGCGCGTACACTCTCGTCGATAGTTTTTATGAGTTAGATTCTCAAAATTATTTTTGGGTTTTATCCACCTCTGTAACAATGGGTCATATGAGTTTATGCTTTTACTTCATAATTTTGAAGCAAATACTCTCATTCTTAAGAATAAAATTTTAAGGAAATGCTTTGACTTTGAAGCAAAATAGTATTTACTTCGTGCTAGTAGTTTTACTTCAATTAAAAGCATTTATTTTTTTATGTAAACTTTGTGTGAATAAAGAGAAGGAAATGCTTTTATTTTTAGCAAATGCATCAAAAATTTAAAGTCAGCTCTCGAGTATACTTCAGTCTGTTACTACAGCCTTGGCCCTGCTATTTAATTCAGTTTTCAAGGCCCACTACAAATTACTTACTGAAACTCGAGATGAGGATTACCGTGAATTATACAGGTTTAATAGTGAAAATGTGGAATGGATTACAAATTATTTTCTCAGTGATTCTTTGGATATTATGAAGTAAAAGCATAAACTTCACTTTATTCATATGATGCAATAAACCAAAAAAATTAACAATAAAAATGTAGGTTAGGATGAAGCAAAACCTTCACTGAAAAGCTTTTACTACTGTGTAAAAGCAAATGTTTATTCATACAAAATTGAGCATATGCTTTTACTAGTTGCTTCTACTTGAAGCAAATGCTTTTATTTTTACTTTTTGCTTCAAGTAAATACTACATTTTTATTCATATGACCCAATTAGTCAGCAAGAGCGAGCTACCCCACCCCAGTGGTGATGGTGCGATGGGGATTTACATTTTGTTATATTTGTTGTTGTTGTTGTTGTTGCTGTTTTTGTATTTGTTTATTTGTTTGTTTATTTTTTTTTTTTATTTTTTCTGGATTTATTTTAGTTTTTCTCGTTAGATTCTCTTCCCGAATACCACTTGCGCTAGTGATTGCCCAAACAGCTTGCAACCATTCATTTTTTTTACTCATTGGTAAAATCACATGTGCATCTAAAAATTGCGACCACTGCGGGCACTCGTGATTTATCCAGGTCGCAATTTTTGATGCACTCATGATTTTTACCGAGTAAAAAAATTCCTTGGTACATGCTTATTCAGCGACAATCACAGTAGCGCTTGTGGTCAGCACAACTGATTTTGAAATCGATTAAGTATCAACTAAAATATTGGCTTTTTAAAATAAAAATTTTGTATTTTAGCAAGCGAGTAATGCATCCATGATATCACGTTCATGTTCTGAACTAAAGTCTCTGCGGGCTGTTATTAGTCAGGTATTGGTAGATAAAAGACAGGAAATTGAAATCAGTGAATACAATACTTTTTTCCCCCCAAATTAGCTGGCAATGTTGAAAGAAAAGGAGGAAACATATTCAAGAGGAACTGATAATGGTTTGAAAAGTGCACATATTAGTCACTTAATTTTTACACTATTTTTAACAGCATGTCAGGATTGTAATCGCAGTGAGATGCACAAGGAGTGTGCCATCAAATTGAAAATAGTGCACGGTAAAACTTTAAGAAATGTTTTCTTTTGGTTTTTATTTGTTTTTAGTTTTGAGCAGCAGGTAGTGGGAGAAATAATGGTAAATCAAACCATAATCTCATCTTATGCCATATTTCCTCGGAAACAACGGCATGCCGGAAATTACGAGTCTGGCCTGTTTTTGTAAAGTAGACAACTGGTCAATTAATAATCAGATGGACAAATGCCAGAAAATTTGAATTATCTGGCACCCTGGTCTAACTTGTCTTTCTTTCCGAGGGAATACAGTAGCATGTTTGCACTATACAGGCTAGACAACATTTGAGCCAACAGAAACTAGTGTAGTGAGTCAGACTGTTCCCACCTAGCTTCAGCCATTTTGTTTGCATTAACTATTCTTGGACTTATTGCTAAGTAGTGTCTGGACTAGCTTTAAACTATATGTATGTTGGTTTAACCTGATTTGACCATCATTCTGGGAGCATGATATCACAAGCCAGTTGTAGGCTTAGTTGTAGCTTAGTTGTAGGCTAGCTTTACTAGCCTACAACTAAGCTTATCTTATCTAGTTCTCTAAACTAGACAAAGTTGATCTAGTTTCAACATTGATAAGCTAGCTGTGTTTGCACTACATTTATAAACCTAGACTAGCGAGTTAAGCTGGCTTAATTTTCTAAACTTTATTTAACAATTTGTGCACAAAATTCCTATTGGTTAATGACCTATGCATTGTACTGAAAGTATATATTATGGTATCTTATTAATCCTCTAGTTGAGCCGAAAAATCATTGTTTTGTAGTCCAAAAATGTGCGTGTCATTGTTAACAAATGAAAACACTTGTAACATATTTTAAAAAATTATTTACATTTGGGTTTTTGTATTGTATTTGGCTACGAAACAATGACTCTTCCACTCAGCTCGACTAGAGGATTAAAATAAGATACCACAATGTATACTTTCAGTACAATGCAAAAAAGTTCACTTTTTAGTTTTGTGCACGAATTGTTGGATAGAGTTTATTGCGAAAGTGGTGTAACCCAACTGACAAGAGGGGGTGCTGCAGCCTCTCAATGCACGCGCTTGAACAGTGACTTCTGACTTGGGCATCCAGCATCCATTGATTCTTTTTCATGGCCAGAATGGCATTAATCCCAATCACAAGATTATTTTATCTGAATATTATTCGCATAAGTGATGATCGAAAGAGCTTTCACTACGGTACTCATTTTTTTTAGCTTGAAAATTTTTAAAATCAATAAATCAGAGCATGCAGAGCGATTTTAACAATGGTTTCATTGTTAAATCTTGACCAAGGGTTGTTGATTATACTGATAGTATACCATGTTGGTGTACTATAACCTTGACTTGTTAAATTTGCTCATTTGCTCTAATTTATTGATTGTAAAAATTTTCATACCGAATACCACTCAAGATTGGACAATTGTTGTAGTAGGTTGTGCACTCATTTTCCTGAGAGATCGAGCACTGCAGGCACTTGTGATCCTACCACAGAAAAATTCATGCGTGAATTACTACAGCAACAACCTTGTGGTATTATAACTGAGAAAACTATAACTATAAGCTTGAGGTATTATTGTTGAATAAGTTCAAGTAGATGGGTGCTGGCATCCTCAAGGATGATTATAATTACTGTATATACTCGCGTATAAGTCGACCTGCGTATAAGTCGACCCCAACTTAAAACGGGTCAAAAACCATTGACCCGCGTATAAGTCGAATTAGAAGAAAAATACCAGGATTTAGTCCAAAAATTCTCAACTTTATACGCAAGCATATACGGTATTCATAAATCACGTTCGTTCAACGTTCAGGCCATCCTATAGGTAGCCTATGGGGTGCCCTGCATGTTGAACGGACGTGATTTGTAAAATTCTAAAAAAAAATGTTTGTTTCTTTGACCCGTGTACAAGTCGAATTTGGAAAAATAGGCCTAGATTTGGTTCAAATATCCTCGACTTATACATGAGTGTACAAGGTAATTTCTTCCATTTATTATACATATTTTTAGATTGTTTGGTGGAAACGATTGATAAGCAAGCAGGGGATATTGATGTGTGTAGGCAGCAGATACTAGATGTTGCAGTGAAGTTAAATAAAATACTTAATCAAGACATTTCTTGCGGTACAGAAATAATAGTTGCATTCGAAAATGAAAATTAACCTGGTTTTAGCCGTTTTAGAAAAGTTGGTTTTAGCCTGGTTTTAAAGCAGTTTTTGAAGGACCTGGTTTTAGCCTGGTTTTAAAGCAGTTTTTGAAGGACCTGGTTTTAGCCTGGTTTTAAAGCAGTTTTTGAATGACCTGGTTTTACTTTGGTTTTAACTAAATTTTAGTTTGAACTTACTGTTAGCTAGGGGTTTTGGTTAAACCAAGTCAAGATCAAAATCAAAAATTAGGTTTAGCTGTTAAATTGTTTATTTCATCTTGGATAATATATTCCATGAGAATCCAGCTAGAAAATAGTAAAATTTGTGAAAAATAAAGACAAATTATTTTAACGGACATCAGTGAACATCGTGGCCACAAAACATGCACCTACGTCGGCCACGATGTTCGCTGAAATAGTTTGTCTTTATTTTTCCCAACTTTTACCTATTTTTATGTCGATTTCTCATGGAATCATTAGGTTGTGGTTAAATGATGTCTCCACCTATAAAATCTGCAGGTTTAATTTGCTAAAACATCAGTTTGGAGTCGTAAAACATCATATTGTTTCCAAGATAGCTGCTAGAGAATGCTGCTAAAACCCGTATAACCAATAACTAGGTTTAAATCGACCAACTGGAGATCGTTTTGGTTTAAGCAGTTTTTGGGGTCTAAAATCAACACCAGGCTGAAACCAACTATTCTAAAACGGCTAAAACCAAGTTGGTTTTTATTTTCGAATGGGACTAATGTTTATCACAATATTATTTTATAGTTGATTTTGTGTTATAAATTGAATGTTTTGGCTACTTAGTTTTGATCAAATGTTGTATTTAGGTATTAAGGAAACACTGGATCAACAGTCAAAAAAATTGAAAAAACTAGAGAGGACCTTGGATTTTGTATCTGGTAAATTACTTTTAAGTGTCAAGTTGTCAATTGACATTATTTGCATTAAATATTAAAGTCAAAAGTGACTTTACTGACTTTGATATTGAATGCAGCCCAAATATTGAATGCATATACAAATTAATTACCAAATTTTTGTTTTAGATGAATTGACTTCCACAGCAAGTGAGTCATTTCAAGCATGAATATGTATGTGTTAATCATTAACTGCAGCTACTTTCATTATTTATTGTTCATTATTTTCTTACATTCATATTTTGTTGTTCATAAAAGTGGTAATAAGAAAATATTTTAGTACAAGTAGGTATAAACAATGTAATTGTGATTTGTAAACATGGCTAAATTATTTAGGTATATATTTTGGTATACTTGCTGTAGTATCACTAGGTGCATTCAATTTGATTTAGATAAATTAACTTAGTTGACTTAACTGCTAAGTTGACTTAAACTCATTACATGTGACGTTTTGGACGTCATAGTCAAGGCAAATGACTTGCTTAAGGTAATTAATCTCACTTAAATTGCGTTCAATATTGCCTGAATAAAATTCTTAAGTATGTAGTTGACTTAAAGTGGCAGGATATGATGTATTTGACGTCGTATTCATCTAAAACCTCCTACTTTAGACATCTTTACTTAAGATACGAATTGGGTAACTTAAAGTAAAGATGTCTAAAGTAGGAGGTTTTAGATAAATATGACGTCAAATACATCGTATCCTGCCACTTTAAGTCAACTACAGACTTAAGAATTTTATTCAGGCAATATTGGACGCAATTTAAATGCGATTTTTTACCTTAAGCGAGTCATTTGCCTTAACTATGACGTCCAAAACGTCACATGTAATGAGTTTAAGTCAACTTAGCAGTTAAGTCAACTAAGTTAATTTATCTAAATCAAATTGAACACACCTACTGAAAATATCATTGTTGTGTTGTTTGTGCACATTAATTATTGGTAGGGATGTACCGAATATTCGGCAGACATTCGGTATTCGGCCTATTCGGCCGAAAAACAGACATTCGGTATTCGGCCGAATATTAAAATTCAGTATTCGGCTGGCCGAATATTCGGCCGAATATCAAAATTCAATATTCGGGTCGGCCGAATATTAAAATTCAATATTTGGCTGAATATTCGGCCGAATATTAAAATTCAATATTTGGCTGAATATTCGGCCGAATATCGGTCCGAATATTGTATCGTATCTTATATTAAATCTAATTGTTCTCTTTTGAAAAGAGAACAAACAACGTAGGGACGTATCTATTACGCCAATGAAAAAAGAGTCTTTTCTCATTGGCGTAATGGATACGTCCGTACTCTGTAGGTCAAAAAATTTAATATTTAAACAACCAAATTAATCATTTGGCTTTGCTAGGCTTTGAATAAATAAATTAATTAAGTAAATATTTTTATTTTTTAATTTTTCTTGGCTTTTTTGCATTTTCTGAATAACCGGTAACTATTCAGTATATTCGGCCGAATATTCGATATTCGGCCAATTTATTATTCGGTAAAACTTCGGTATTCGGTATTTGGCCATTTCATTATTCGGTGAAAATTCGGTATTTGGTATTCGGTGAATTTGCTATTTGGTGAAAATTCGGTATTCGGTGAATTTACTATTCGGTACATCCCTAATTACTGGGTGTGAAACTATATTAAGAATTTTCAGACAATAGGTTATACTAATGCACAGACATGCAGCGATTTTGCATCGCCTAGCGTTTTTGCTCTGCAATTCGCGACAGTAATCACCTCTGCTACGGCAGACTTGGCGCGAATCAATTGTTTCAAAAAATTTGGAACAATTGTTGAAAAATCAAACACAGTAGAGCAATTAGAACATTGTGATACAATACTCGCATCCCATTGGATGCGATTTGCATCGCCTGATGAAATAGTACACAGTGGCTGTACTTTTTTCAAAAGTAGATTTTTTGATCATGTGACAGAAGTGACGTTTACTGCGCATTTGCAGAGCCATCAGCAATTTGAATGCAATGCGAATCGCTGCAATGCTGCGCCCAGCATAAGGCAGCCGCTAACTATAAGCCCAGGCTTAAAATGAATCTGATTTGAAGGGGAGGCCCTCTGAGACCCTCTTGACTGTGTAATAATTCCATCTGACCATAATAATGTGTATAGAAACCATGCTGTTCTGCCTATCTAAGGGTGAATTTTTCTCTTTTTGGCTTTTAAGATGCCTTTCTTTGAGTTTTTGTAAACATTTTATAATCCAATAGTTTAAAAGTGATTACTGTAAGTAAATTTTTGTCAAGATGAATGGACCACCTTCTGACATTCAGTAAGCAAATCTTTGGAAAGTATGGGAAAAAAGAGGGAGAGGTGTTTAGCAAATCTGGGATTGTAGTAGGATGAGATAACAAATCTGGTCCTGACCAAGGAAGGGTATTATTATTATAAACAAAATTGGTTGGATCTCTGGCTGTTTGAACTGTTTTGTACATGCCATCAGTCCTGCATTACATTAATGTTAAACATTATTTCAGATACGGACAGATGTCAAAATGACCAAGCTTTCAAGAGAATTGACAGAACCATGGGTAAAGATTATGAATATGATCAGTTATGGTAAATTGTTAAATTGTAAGAACCTAAAGTGAATACTCTGTTTTAGCTGAGGACAAGAAAATGCTCTGCTGTGAAATAGGTATAATTGCTGAGCGAGCGAAGCTTTAATACGCCCAACACAATACGTCACCCTTTGCAAATGCCTGCCCAAATTACCCCTTTGGTGATTTTCTCTCTAACTGCTGCTTCTCATCGAATATAAATCCGATTGTGTTGAAATTTGACACACAGCTCAGAAACAACATAATCTTGGTACCCTGTAAAATTCAGCAAGTTTGGCCAAGTAGTTTTTACGATATAACAGTTTTAAGAAAATTTACCGATGGCGCCATCGTGTGACGAAAAATTGAAACGTCATGCCATGTGCGCGTACAGTAAACGCGCACGATAACGTCAAAATTGTCCACATTGATGACCGCGATTTCGCCAAAGGAAAACCACATTTAATCTTGAGTTTATCGCTGATGGTAAGAAATTTTAATTGTCAAAATTAAATTGAATTAAATTTTAATCGCCATGTACAATCATCATGCAAGCTCGCTCAGCTAACTACAAGGGACAGGGGTCGGCTTGTATTACTAGTTAATATTTAGTATCTCTGAGTGGCGGCCGGACATAAATAAGCATTATCAATTTTGGTATTTGTACATTAACGCGACTATTGTTTACTCTTTGTTTGTAGTCAGTTTAAGATTTCTTGCTGTACGTATAATTTCGTATAATTTTGCTTGTTAAATTTCAACCAATCGGCGGCTGATTACACTGATATACTTGGTGTATTACTTTCATCACTGTTAGAATCGCTTCTTTGCTCTAATATATTGATTTTAAAAATTCTCATACCGAATACCTGTACCACTTGAGGTCAAGCAATTGTGGTAGTGGTTTGCACACTCATAAGCTCACTTGTGCCTTGCATGCACTCATAATCTTATCACTCAGGAATATTGTGTGCGAACTACTACAGCAACAATCGCCCCCTCCCTTGTGGCATTATAACTGATGTTCCATTAGTATACAAATATCCTGACTTTTTATAGTAATGGAGCTAATTTAAACCATTTCAGCGGAAGACAAAGATCGATTTGAGCATATGTACAAGAAAATGGAAAAATCAATAGGTGAATTTTTACTGTTTTCCCATTTTTCAATTCTTTAAATGCAATTACAATTAATTTTAGATTTAATGAAAGAAAAACTATGTCATTTTGAAGAATACGTCTCAAAAAACATAGGTATGCTTACAAATATGAGGCCAAGAAATACTTGCAAATCAATGTTTTTAGTGGTGTGTCACTACACAAGGTATTTCAGAATTCATGTTACCAGAAATAGGAGGTATAGAGGAGATCACGTTTCCATTAATCAAAAATTCAAAAAAAAATTTCCACTTAGTCGCAGCTCCAAAAACAATGGAAGATTTCAAATGTCCTGCGTCACGCATATCACCCACGTTAGCCAGGTTAAAGCCCAATTGTTGGGAAATCTTTTTTAGAATTTTTGAATAGTGAAAACATGATTTTCTGGTCTCCCTCTATACTCCCTATTTTTGTGTAACATGAATTCTGAAACACCCTAAAACACCCTTTGATGGCCTATTCTCAAGTAGCAACAACTTGGTCTTGAAGATGATGTATTTTTTGGGAATTTGGTTGGTTGTATTCAGCCAATGGACTCAAGTTTTTTAAGGTGTTTTTAAGAGGCATATGCAGTGCAGTCAACATACAGAAGGCTTCTTGTATAACTTCATCTACAACAAGGCTTCTTGTGTACAGCTATCAATGGTGCAATGCTCGCTCATTGCTGGTTAAAGGGTTTACGACATTACAGTTTTTATTTGGTAAAGCATGGTTTAAAACCTTCAAATAATTTTTTAGAAATTTTTAGAAAAATAGTAATAAAAAAAACCCAATGCTGAAGTTGTGATAACGAGCAGACGACAATATGAAGATCAAATCAAGAATTTGTTACCATTAATCTCTCATTCATTTATTGCGGGCATTACCAACTGTGACATCAGAAACAGCGCCCTGCCCGCAGTGGCCAACAATATTCTTTACCAAGCTCAAATGATCTGTTTGGGATACAAAGTGATTTATTTAAATGTGTTCTGATAACTGTCAAATTTAATAAAAAATCATTTGCTCATTATGCTGAAGACACACAAGGCGCGAATCGCATTGCTTTGAGATTTTTAATTCGCTTCTTGCCGGTTAAAATTGCCTTTTGCCAAGCAATTTTGAAAGTACATGCTGCCAGTATTTTTTTGATTGTGATTCCAAATCGCAGCCATCAGGAGCAATTTTTTAGGGTCATTCAAATTCGCAAAGTGACGCGATTCATGCGATTTGCGTCTAGTGTCTTCAGCATTAGGCCATTTTAAGGATGGTGAAAATTATTCAGGTATAAAATGTTTGATGTTGTAAACCCTTAAGTTTGTAGTGGAGGTGATGGCTGTCAGTTTGATGGTCACAATACCACTAAAGTGGCCAGGTGGGCTCAATCTCCTCAGCTGGTATTGCATTGCTGCCTCTGCTAAGTGGAAAATCATAACATTTCCACAAGCACCAAAACCTTGCATTTACATCTTGTAATGGTTGACAAATTTAACGTCTACAAAAAGTCTTCTGAAGACATCTTCTTATGGATTCAGGCTTCTTGGGTTGGTCACAGAATGTATGAAAATTGGGAAAAGCTGTAAATTTTGGGACCATATGGGCCTAGCTGCTAAAATTCATTGGCACACCACTAAAAATGCGGCAATATAAGTAAAAGAATAATTCTAGAAACTATAACCAAAAAACAAACTGCTCAATGTGAAAAACTTGAATGCATCGAGGAAAATGTGATGACTGAGTTAAAGGCAAACCGTAAGTTATGCAAATTGTAGACTTTCACATTTCAATACTGGTCTTGTTCTAGATGAATTGGCTGACTCTCTGAGTAAGACTTGTTCTGTTTAATTTTATTGATGTGTAAATACTGTAGTTCCAACTTTATTTCAGTCAAGGGCAAGAAAGTGTTAAATGACAAGATAGGTATTAGAGCTAATCCAATATCATATATTGATTTATTCTATCTTATTGCTTTGGATGGTTAGATACTGTAAGCATAAAACAAGATAACATGAAATGTGAGATGACAAGAATTAAAGGTAAATTGAAATTAAAAATTTTGGAGTGGAAAAAATTATTTCTTTGCCTGATGTAATGAAAATACCGTATATACTCGCATATATAACTCCGTACCAATAAAATGGAATATAGTGACCTATGATGTGTGCCTTGTATTTAAATCACAAATTTGAAAAAGAAATATGTGCCTGTGAAATTTGTGCTTTTAGGGCTTTATTTTAGAATGATTACGCTTCAAAATGATCAAAAATTCGCACCAATATCTTGTTTTGTTAAAGTTTAAACAATAAATAACTGCGGACAAAAAAATGGAATATGTCAAATGCTGTGACACAAAAATGGAATATTCCAAGTAAATGACCAAAACAATTTTTATTTTGATAATAACATAATGAAATATTAATATTTGCTTGGTCAACTTTTTGCTCGAATAGCTACTTGAATTCTGAGAGGCATAGAACTACTCAACTTGATGCATTCCTCTTGGGTAACTTGTGACCATACCAGCCTCAGTTTAGCTTTCAACTCCTCATTTTTGTTGGTTTCTCTTGAGTCAACCTTTTTTTCATGATGTCCCATAAACTCTTGGTGGAATTTAAGTCAGGCAGATTAGCTGGCCATGGTAAAACTTTAATATTATGGGACTTAAAACATTCAGTGTCGCTTTTGCTGCATGAGCCAGTGCCAAAACCTGTTTAAAAATGAAATCATCTGCATCATTGTTCGGATAAAGTTGCTCCAATGATGAAATCAAATAATAATCGAGGAGTTTTTGATAGACTGCTGCATTTATAGTTCTAGTGACAAGTGCTAAACATCCTTCACCACGTTAGGGCCGACGGTTGGTAAGTCTCATCTTTTGTATGCCACATTCTATAGTGTGGAGTACAAAGGATGAGGCTTACCATCCATTGATCCTAAGAAAGTTATGTGGGATGAGTGGGATGTAAGAGCCCTGGTGATGTAGGATGTTTAGCACTTGTCACTGGAACTATAAATCAAAACTCCTCGATTATTATTTGATTCCATCATTGGAGCAACTTTATCGAACAATGATGCAGATGATTTCATTTTTAAACAGGTTTTGGCACTAGCTCATGCAGCAAAAGCGACACTGAATGTTTTAAGTCCCATAATATTATAGTTTTACTATGGCCAGCTAATCTGCCTGACTTAAATCCCACCGAGAGTTTATGGGACATCATGAAAAAAAGGTTGACTCAAGAGAAACCAACAAAAATGAGGAGTTGAAAGCTAAACTGAGGTTGGTATGATCACAAGTTACCCAAGAGGAATGCACCAAGTTGAGTAGTTCTATGCCTCTCAGAATTCAAGCAGCTATTCGAGCAAAGGGTTGACCAACCAAATATTAAGATTTCATTATGTTATTATCAAAATAAAAATTGTTTTGATCATTTACTTGGAATATTGCATTTTTGTGTCACAGCATTTGACATATTCCATTTTTTTGTCGCAGTTATTTATTGTTTAAACTTTAACAAAACAAGATATTGGTGCAAATTTTTGATCATTTTGAAGCTTAATCATTCTAAAATAAAGCCCTAAAAGCACAACTTTCACAGGCACATATTTCTTTTACACTATATTCCATTTTATTGGCACGGAGTTGTAAATTGAGGATTTTTGGACCAAATCTTTTATTTTATTTCTTTTAGTTTTTTTATTTTATTCTTTTTAGTTTTTTTATTTATTTTTTTGTGTTTTTTATTTTATTGTTTTTATTATTTTATTTTATTTTTTTATTTTTTTTGTGATATTTTTACCACCTACAGATGCTTGTGATCATTTCAATTTATTTATTTATCCATAGGAGATATTGAATGTGAAATGAAAAAGCAACTGGACTTAAGGTTCAAGTCATTCCAGTATATCTGGAAAGTTGAGAAGTTTGCCCACTATCAACAGACTGCAAAAACATGCAATCAGACCACTATATACAGTCAACCTTTTTATAGCTCGGAGTTTGGTTATAAAATGCGGTTACAGATATGTCCAAACGGTGATGGCATTGGTGAAGGAAGTCATTTATCTTTTTTTCTTCAAGTGCTACAAGGTCCAAATGATGAGGTTCTGAATTGGCCCATTCAGTTTACTGCACTTTTTAGTGTGCTAGATCAATCATACAAAAAAGATCATTTTTTTGCAGAATTTCATTCGGATCCATGTGAATTTAAAGAGTGCTATGAAAAACCAATTTGTGAACATAACTTGGCATGTGGATTTCCTACTTTTATTTGTTTAGATAAACTCAAAAAATGTTATTTAGTAGATGATACAATATTTTTTAAAGTAGAATTCAAAATTAATAGTTGAGAATGACTGTAAACTTTGTTTTCATTTGCAGTTTACAAATACTTTTTTATCTTATTTTATGAAGACTGCCATGTTAGTTATTAAGGCCAATTACTTTAAATTTTACCTCCAAGAATAAAGGAAGCATTTGAATTGAAAGATATTAGTTTGCATTTGAACTACTGTATTATGGTTTTGATTAATATTATTTGTCATAAAGAAGAAACTTTTATAGAAAAAGGAGTAGTGTGCTAATACAGTATATGCTGTGCGATCCGGACATAGGCGGGTCTCAAAAATGTGTTCGGTGCGCAGAGCGTTAGACCCATGGATGTGCCATTTACATGGACTGTCCTACGTCCGGACCAGGGACTGGCGTAGAATTTTGTCTGGACGGCGCTATGTCTGAACCGCACAGCATATAAACTCTGTTTCTAACACATTGCGAGAAACTCCCATTGGCTAGAGCCTTTTCCCAGCAATTGTTTAATGCACTTAAAAAAATAATTCGAAAAATGACCATAAAAGGGCATAGACGAACATAAGACGAACATAAACGAACATAAACGAACATAAACGAACATAAAAATGACCATATACGGTAGTTTTTATACAAATTTATATAAATTTGTATTTATGTGCAAGTAAACAGGCTTCAGCCAATGGGAGTTTCTCGCAATGTGTTGGAAACGGAGTTTAGGGAATGCCCTGTAGATTGCACACCCTTGGGAGGACCGAAAATGCTTGGCCTAGTGGATGTCCAGCCTTTGTGACGTTTTCCAGATGTTGGACACTGCTATAAAGGTAAAATTTCCAGTGTATAAAACTATTTTTTAAGCTGTACATTGACATGCCAGACATGTTTAAAACTAAATGATGTCAGCCATTAGAATTTCTGGTGGTTCTTTCAAAGTGTCTAGTGCCAATTCAAAGTGCCAATTAGCACTTAAAATTCTCTAAATTAATTATTTGTCCAGTCCCAAGACCAGAAAAAGGAGTCAGCCTACAAAACTGATTTAGCACTGTCAGCATGACGATCAGGCATTTTTACAACAAAGTCCCCAAACTAACAGCTACCTCACTTCCCGTTTACAGCAGAAGTACGATAGAAAATGTTTCTACCACACTTTTGCCAAACAGGAAGTATAAAAGTAAGAAACCTATATGCTTGAGTTCTCAGTCTGGACTGAGACTTGCCTGCTTTTAAGGAAAAAAATATAGTATATCATTAATTTATCATTTAAAAAATATAATATTAATTTAATTAGAAAACCCATATTAGTATTGATATTTTCTATGTAAATTGTAAATCATCGATTGCGCATTCCTAGTTCTAGGCTTCAGTGATACATACACAGGGTTAGTTTGTGTTGAATTTCAATCGCGATGGATTCGGAATTATTTACTTGTTTTAAGTAAGTGTAATAATATATTTTATTTATTTTAATTTTTCTTCAAAAAATTCTTCAAAAAATTGGTTATACTTACATCTAAGTTTTACCTTACTAAGTGTATAGGAACAAGTAACAATTGCAGTTTTTTAGTATATTATGTTGGCCCACTTGTGAGTGAGTAATCCTATACTAAATATTTATTGTATCTGTATTTTTTTGCTTAGATGCGGTCTGAAGAGTTTTTTTCCAAAGGAACAACTTCGTGGTCGTATTTTTTGCCAGCGGTGTGGCACAAAAACAGATATAAATTTAAGTCAACCAACACTGGAATATCCAAAACTCATGGTAAATATTAGACAGTTTGCAATTTCTCATACAATTTCTCTCAGAGTTATTTTATTACGAGAATGCCAAAATAACGAGATATTTTTAAAAATCTCTTCACATGTATTCTTGTTTGAAAGGTCTCAGTCGAGAGTTTTGAAAAATCTCTTTTTCTCGTTAAAAAATCTCGTTTCAAATACGCTGCACACAATAGACAGTTTGCGATTTCTCGTACGAGACCGAAACGAGATTTAAAAAAACGAAATTTTTAAAAAAATCTCGTTAATAAAATGTCATATCGGTATTTGTGGTTGGTCACGAAACACATTACATACGACATTTAAATCAGCAGTAGCAATTTTTAGGAAAACAAGACACTTTACACAAATTAAGCCTAAAGTATTGGGCTTGTGGTTTGTGCAAGGTGTTTGACTGATTAAAAAACTAACCTGAGATAGTGAAATCGACACAACTTTGCCAAAATTACGCAGAATTTCACGACAATTGTTGTGATTGTAGGCAGTGCGCATGCGCAAGTGAAGTCGTATACACGACAATTTGAAACAAGATTTTTCAAAAATCTCGTCTGAGTGTTGGAACGAAAATGAAATCACGAGATTTTTAATAAAATCTCGTAATGTGGTATAGAGTCATTTAGGTGGGCGCCATTTAGGTGCGTCAAAATAGGCGGGTAAAAATAGGCGGTAGGACTTTTAGGCGGGCAGCCAAACTGACGGGGAGTCATTTAGGTGGGTGCCAAACTGACGTAGTTATTTAGGTGGGTGCCAAACTGACGGAGAGTAATTTAGGTGGGTGCCAAACTGACGGGAGCCAAAAAATTAAAATAATGAAATTTAAAAAATTTAAAAATAATAAATTATTTTATTTATTTATATTATTAAACTAAAAACAAAAAAGAACTAGAAAACAAAAAAAATCTAAAAAAACAGGCAAAACCCTGAGCATGTTATTAGACAAATCAGTAACTACTGATGTCCTTGATGAAGTAGAAGTAGCAGTGATTGTTGTCATCCTGTTCTTCATTTCATCAACAGCTTTTCGTGCTAAAAATGTTGCAATATTCTCACCATGTGTGTTCCAGTTGCTTGTCAGCTACGAGCACAAGTCCATCAGTAACCACGCATGCTTTGGATTTATACTTTACGTTTGTATGAAATCGACAACGCCATGCAGTAGTACCGATTACATTATCGTGCTCTTTCACATATTCGAATCCACAGTAAATTAAAGTTTTTTGGCCATGAGTGCTTGTCCCATACTGCAATTGTGCTGCCATTATTCATTCGGTCGCAAAGATCAGTAGGCCCATTCAAAAACTCAAGCACGACTCGTGCCATGACGCTTAGCACGAGATTCTCGTGCCATTTTGATCATGTGACTTGCGTTACACCTGTATTACGAGTGACATGACCAAGGTAGCACGAGAATCTCGTGGCACCCACTTAAATGACACCCGTCATATTGTCGCACGCCCATTTGTCGCGCATGTTCAAATGTCTGCCCGTCTGTTTGACTGCCCGTCCGTTTGACTACCCGCTCAATTGGCATCCGCTCATTTGCACCCCCCCCCCATGTGACGCCCGCCTATATGGCACCCACCTAAATGACACCCATTCAATAATACAAGTCTCGTAATAATTAAAATTTCGTACGAGAAATCGCAAACTGTCTATTAGCAAATTTGTGTCGATTTCAATATCTCAGATTAGTTTTTTTATCAGTCAAACACCTTGCACAAACTACAAGCCCAATACTTAGGCTTAAATTTGTGATGTGTCTCGTTCTGCTAAAAATTGTTGCCGCCGATTTATGTGTTGTATGTAATACGATTTGAGACAAATTGCAAACACACGATACGACAATTTATTAAAGAGATTTAAAAAAATGAAATATTTTGGGAGATTTGTTTTTTTTTAATCTCGTTTTTGGTCTGTACGAGAAATCGCAAACTATCTATTTATTGAAAGAAAATAGCCAGGATTTTTCTGTTTGTACATTTATATCCAGCCACAAATCGAAGAAATTCTTATGGTCACAAAATCTATGGCCAAATGTTTGGAAAAATGTATTGAAAAAATATTTTGCCATAAATTGACCTTGTTGGAGTAAATATTGTAACTGCTCTTTAGCTCGATTTGAATTTCAAAATTTATTCATATATAATAAAAAAAGAAGTATGGTATTATCTTAGGAAAAACTTAGCAGTGGTCTCAGTGGTTTACGTTCGGGATCAGCAGACGAAGAGCTTTGTAATTATTGCAGCACAGTCATTCCTGTGGATACAATTAAAGTAATAGCCTATTTTGTTGTTAAGATGATCTGAATAATTTTATCATTATTTATTGCAGAGTCATAATGACAGGTGTGAGATGTATCCAATTAACTGCAGAATTTGTAATGGCGTATTTAATCGTCGTTTAGTAAGTCTTAAGCTAGGTTCACACTTCAGTTCACACTAGGCGTTAACACAACGCAAGAGGTGCATTGTTGGGCAGATTGCAAGGCAACACTGACATTAAATCGAGTTTGATTTAGTGCAAGTGTTTGCATCCAACCAATCACAGGTTACTTCTGTTCTCGCACGACAATGAGATGTAAAGGTGCATTTTCATTTGGGAGAGAATTTCTTGCGCTACAATAAAAATGGCGCGGCAGTGCGAAAAAGCGCCAACAATCGCGCCACTCTAAAAATCACACTCTCGCTTGAGCATTTTCAAGCCGCACAATAAGTGTCACTTCTCGCACCTAAACAAAGATGGAAGCCAAAAGGAGAAGAAAAAAGCTTCTTTTACTAAAGAAGAAAAACAAGTGGTAAAATTAAAAAAATAAAAATAATTTTTTTTTTTATTTTTTTATAAACATTTTGTCAATTTATCAGTTTATTGCATTATAAACTAGGTTTACAACACTTTTTTCCCAATATTTCCCGTGTCAATTGGTGAAAATCTAGTGAAAATACAAAAATTGCTGCGCGATTTTCAGAGCAAAGAACTTGACAGAAGTGTGCGAGAAACAGAATCGCGCCAACAATCACGCGCCTTTGCAAGTCTAGCTTGCATGAAAATGAACAAGTATGCGATTTTTGTCACGCAATTGTTGAAAAATGAGCGCAAGAAATGGCATTTCTCGCAAATGAAAATGCACCTTAAGGCGACTTACGTTGCGTTGCATTACATCTAGTGTGAACCTATCTTAAAGCCGGGTTCTCATTTGTGTTCACATAAATGTCGCTGCCAGTGCAAAACTAGGTTTAGTATGAACACAAATGAGAACCCACCCAGCCTATAAGAATTTGGATGATTTTCAGTTTCTTGATTTAGATGAACAGTCATATGAAAGAATGTGCCCTTAATTTAGGTTGTTGCAAGTTTTTTCCAATTGGTTGTCCATTTCGGGTGAGTCTACATAAAGGCTGAAATTTCAAAGGATTTATAAATGAAAACCTTTGCAGGGAGGAAATGAATTGGAGTACAAGCGACACGAAACCAATAATATTCATGCTGAGTTGATGATGAATTTATTGCTGGATCTTCAAATGGAGGTTTAATAATTATCGTATTCTCTCTTTGTGCGGCTTGCCGGTAACAGCGAGTCTGGCCAGATTTCTACATGTTGACAATAACTGTTTTTTTCTCTCCGTAAATTTGAATTAGCGCTGTAAAACGTAATACTCACTTTATTCGGCATGCCGAATAATTCAAATTATCCGGCACCCTGGTCAGGCTCAATTTTGTCCGGCATGCTGCAAAAAGAGAATATGGTGAAATTGTCAGAATTAAAGTTTTTGAATTATTTGATCTTTTCTGTAGCAATCGTCTAATTCATCTCTGGTAGCGAATAAGGAACTTCTGTCAAACCGGGAGCCATCAAGCATTCAGGTATTGTGAGAGTATCAAAACGATATTGGATCGACATTTTGCTATTTTGGGCTCGGCACCACAGAATAGGGACACAGAAGTGACAATCTGTGCCGTCTGTAACATAGCTTTGTATGTTGCCGCAAGTGGCGAAGGGCGCTACAATAAAGTACTGCTCTGTTAGCTGAGCATGTTGCTCTCATTATGTAACTGCGTGCCTTGGGACGTCATCATTGGACCACGTGACCAGTGAAACAGTGTTTTCTGTGCTTAAATATACTTTTGAATCTATTGGCTGTTTGATCTTCAATGTCTCAGTCACTGGATCCGATGATGGGAACAGTTGGTGCCATGTCACACTGTCACTTCTGTGTCACTCCTGTATTTCTATTCTGTGCCTGCATCATAGGACTGGTTACCAAATGTTGTAAAACTGTTTGGTCTTGACTGTTATTTCCCCTTGTTGTCAAATCTGTGAGAGCAATCGATATTAGGAGAAAAAATGACACTTAATTTTGCTAATTGGGTTTATTTTCTTTAAAATGTTATTATATAGGATAGAACATCACCAGGAGGAGGTCAGGATGTTACTCCCCAACAGAACGAATGTTGCATTAAACTGAGAGTGTTGCAATGTAATGTTAAAGTCATTATTATGATTTCTTTTATTTATTAATAATTATTGATATGTGTATTTGCATTTTAATATGTAGATACAATGGACCAAGTTATAGATAAGCAAGAAAAGGAAATGAATTTTTGTAAACAGCAGATTCTTAACCTCGAAAAGATACAAAGTACTTAGTTTATTTGGTAACGAGGACTATCGTGCTTATCGCAGTTTTGTCCTGGGGCCCACTTCATCTTTTTTCTTCAACCAAGTAAATTATTACCCAATTCTTATGGGCCTATACATCCATTTGGGTACCGTATTCTAATACAAGATGAATTTTAATGATTCCATCTCTACTTCAAGGGTCCTGCAGTGAATCTCTAACAAAGTTGTTAGACACGAGCCATAGGCCTTGGAGAATAATTTACTACATTGAAAAGAAAAGAGGGTCTTTTGGGTCAAAACTGCATGAAGAGGTACAGCCGTGGAGAAAAAAAACTTCACTGAAGAAATTACATTTTCGAATGTGTCGTCAGAGGACAAAAACACATTGAGACTGAATGACATTAGCATTGACCAGTGTCCTTACTTTGGACAGTGTGGTCTAAGGCGAGGTTTTGGTCAAGCGAGGTTTATGTTGGTGAGGTTTTTGTCGGCTAGGTTTAAGACAGGCGAGGTTATTGTTGGCGAGGAAATGCTGTCTAGGTTTTTGTGGGCGAGGTTAAAACCAGCGAGGTTTTGACCTGATACTGTGGTAAAGCAGACATGAGACTAGGTCAATGACTGATGTCATTTAGTCTCAATGTGTTTTGCGCCGTCTAGCGGACACAGCCCAAAATGTCATTTCTTCAGTGTAGTTTTTTTTTATCTACGGCTTTTTTATCTACTTCTTGTTAGCAAATAAGTTATTATTGGTAATATTAGGAGGTATTGTTTTAATCTCTCTTGGGTGGTCAACTTCATAATCACTGCCCAAAAACAGTGTCTCAAACAGTGACTGATCTATTACTGATGTCATTGCATGTCAATATTGAAACATGGAAATCACCTATGGAAACTATTTTTGATACAATCTTTTATTTAGGTTCAATAAAAGATATGTTTGATCAACAGTGTAAAAAAATGTTGGATCAACACTTTAATGAAATGCAAATACTGGAAAAAAATGTAGAATTGATAACAGGTAAATTGTTTTTCCTATACGTTAATTCAATGTTGAAAGCTGTCAATTGAATGTTAATAAATGTCTATTATTAGGAGAATTGGCTAAAAATACAGGTAATAAGTAATTTCCAGCATGAATGGTTTTAGACTTGCATATTAAATAAATTTCAAATAAAATTTCAGCTATAGACAGAAATCACACTGACATATTATTCAAGAAAATGGAAGAAGATATTGGTAAAAGCTCCTATTAGATTTTTTTTAAAAAAAAAAAATAATGTTAAATAAAATTTTAGCTATGGAAAGAAATGAAACTGACAGATTATTCAAGAATATGGAAGCAAATATTGGTATTCTAATTTATTACATAGTTTATAAACGTGTCAAGTGCATTCAAAGTTTTTGTTTAACCCTCGGATAGGCAAGCTTTAAAAATAACATTAGTGGATAACCCATAGACATGATCATGTTCATATTTTGGGTCAAGTATTTAAAGTGCTGTTGCATTTAGTTGAAAAAACTGCTGCTGTTGGCGCTAGTTTTTCCCAAAAACAGCCACTGCATATGCGCACAATCCTATTTTTTCTGGCAAATTTTTATTAATTTTATTTTTGTTTTGTTATGAATTGTTTTGTTGTGAATTGTTTCTTAATCTTTTATTGGTAATTTTAAAGTTTTAATTTTATTTTAAAAAAGAGAAACATCTTTACTTGGCTTTTCTGCTTCACAATCTTTTTTCAATGTGATCGTCTGCTAGTAACCCTAAACAGAAGCGCTTTAGCCAATATGCAGTGAAGCTGACTTTTTTTTCTGCTGGAGTTTTAAGGGGCTAAAATTTGCCGATCAATTATTTCAATAAATATGAAAGCAAATACTTCAAATTTTTTTTTATACAAAGTTTATTAGTATTTGAAAAAAGTCAAAAAAATTCAGCTTCATAAGATAAGCCAAACAAATTTTCCTATTTAAGAAAAGAGCTGAACACAATCGTGTCATAGGTTACCCATCCAAGGGTTAATAAGCTTAATTAATGCTTTTTGTTGGTGGTGCTCATGCATAGTGGTTAGTTCACATTGGTGTTTATACCATTTTGTAACATAAGGTGGCTGCACAATGCATTGGGGGTTTAAATTTACAGACGTTCCTACTTTAAAATTGATTTTGAAGTAGGAAGTAGAGCGTAACTCAAGAAATTACGGCAACCAATGAGAAGACAGCTGCTTCTCGCATGAAAAACGACAAACGAGATGGAATGAGAAATTGCGTGATTGATAGGTTTACATTTACTGTCTACAAACAGTGTGAACAAAACCATACAGTTATACTTTCCTCAAGTTACACTTAAGTTACGTTAAATTTTTGTAAGATACGTTATGTTCAATGTGAACTAACCATGAATTCATGTCTATGTATAGTGCATATAAGATAATAAATAATAGAAAAAAAGACAAAAGCAAAAACAGAAAGTTTGAAAGCATTTATTGATTATGAATGTTTGTATATAGCACTAGTTTCATCTGAAATCAAAAGTGAATTTAAGCAGTTTATGGCCAAGAAACTAGAATCAATGAAAGAGAAGATGTCTGAAGTCACAATTAAAGTTGAGCAGTTTTCTAAGAAAATTGAAAATGTCACTCGTAATTTATTTAAACATTTGTATGCTTTTAAAGTTGTTAGTTAATACAATTATTTTCATTAGGTGAAATGGGTGAAAAACTATCTGAGAATGAAGACAATTGGGCAAAAACTAAACGTATGTTACAACTAAACTCCGTTTCCAACACATTGCGAGAGCCTTTTCTCGACGATTGTTCAATGCACTTAAAAACATTATTTGAAAAATGACCATAAAAGGGCATAAAACGAACATGAACGAACAGAAACAAATAAAAAACGACCATAAACGACCATAAAAATGACCATATATATGTATTAATGTGCAAGCAAACAGGCTCCAGCCAATGGGAGTATCTCGCAATGTGTTGGAAACGGAGTTTAAGTACTGAAATTGAACAGCGATTGAATGATTAAGTAATATTTGTTTTGTATAGAATTGGTTTCAGGTGAAATCAAAACTAAGGTTGAGCAGTTATCCAAGAAAATAGATGACATTGGTTCCAAAAACTCTGCTCTATTAGATGCAATGGGAGTAAACCTAACAAAATGTGAAGAAAATTGTGCAAAAAATATGTGTAAGTTACAATATGTTGCTGTTGAATCTACAATTGTAATTGGAGTTTTGGAGATGATGGGAATTTTATGTTTACTTGTCTTCAAGTAAAAAATTTTACTTATACAACAATTTTATAAGTCAAGTTATACGTAAAGTACATACTGTAAGTCCTTCAATTAGGGCCCGGGCGCTTATTTAAAAATGAATAAGCATCTGGCACTAATTTCCGTCCGAACTCCAATTACCGCCTGGACTATAAGAACTGCTAAAATAAATTTTAATTAATGTAAAAATGTACATACCTTTTTAATATTATTTTTAAGCACTTATTTCATGCATTATGCTTGGTTTCCACTTGGCAGAAATTCCGACAGAAAATTTTCTGCTGCAGAAAATTTTGAGTGTAGAAAGCAGCAGTGTTTAGAAATTGCTTTCCTTAGCTAGCATCCATTTTTAAATTCTACTTTTCTGCACTTTTTTGCCCACTTTTCAGTCCATAGGTGGGAACCAACGACAGAAAAACATACTTTTCTCTCAAAATTTTCTGCAGCAGAAAATTTTTTGTCTGAGTTTCTGCCAAGTGGGAACCTAGCATAAATGCTTATTAATGCTTAGTTCCCACTTGGCAGAAATTACTGGCAGAAAATTTTACTTGCTGCAGAAAATTT